>LPNX010754751.1:548175-584892 GCA_001517045.1 Pseudotsuga menziesii
TGCGGGGTCTGCTTTGAAACAGGGCATATAGCTCATAACTGCGAGAAATCATCAGGAAAAAGAAGATTGCCCCGAAGCCAAAGGCCCACTTGGTGGAAAGAAGCACCTCTGGAGAAGCAAGCTGAAGGGAAGACCCCGGCACCAGTCCCAGAAGAGGAAGCCGATTCCGCCCCCAAAGAACTTGCTCAGAGGACAGACCCAATAGAAATACCTCTGCCCATGTCGCCAAAGCCAACCCAGCAAGTCTCAAGCTGGGCTGATATTGCCGATGCCGAAGAAACACAAGGTCAGACGGAAAACCATGACCAAGGCCAAAGCAGCGAATGGCAGATCGTATCAAAAAAAAAAAAAAACCCATCCAACATCGGACAGATGTAATGACACGAAGCCGAACTGGCTCACTGAAATAGNCCAAAGCCAAAGGCCCACTTGGTGGAAAGAAGCACCTCCGGAGAAGCAAGCTGAAGGGAAGACCTCTGCACCAGTCCCAGAAGAGGAAGCCGATTCCGCCCCCAAAGAACTTGCTCAGAGGACAGACCCAGTAGAAATACCTCCGCCCACGTTGCCAAAGCCAACCCAGCGAGTCTCAAGCTGGGCTGATATTGCCGATGCCGAAGAAACACAAGGTCAGACGGAAAACCATGATCAAGGCCAAAGCAGCGAATGGCAGACCGTATCAAAAAAAAAAAAAAAACCCATCCAACATCGTACAGATGTAATGACACGAAGTCGAACTGGCTCGCTGAAATAGCTACTTTCAAGTAGCATTTAAGTTTGTTGCAAGTTTGCACGGTTATTGAATTACTGAGTGACAGAAGCTCTCTCTTTTGATGTAATGAACCCAGTGGCTTGCCACTGTTTTTAATACAATATCTTCCAATTGTTATGGTCTAAAAAAAACATATACAATATTAATGTCATTACATAAACTTAATCAACTTACCATTTAATACCAACTATAGATAATATTAATAGAAATTATGTAAGGAATCAATGTNAAACATTATGATCTTTATTAACCTAAAAAAATTAGTAAATATTTATAATAAAATGTTCATTGTATATATTTAATAACATGTACCTTTAAAAAGGAGATATCATTAATAACATATTAATGCTTTGCGAGTATATGAGTGGCTTAGTGGTTAACAACATGTGTTATGTCCTTGGAAATCACAGGTTCAAAACCGGCAGGGGTTAGGGTTGTTCATTGGCCCGTTGTGACAAGGCTTGAAGGGTAGACGACCCTTGGGATAGAGGCTCACCCTGTGGGCTTCGGGATGTCTCGGCCCCTGCTAAGTCACAAGTTACTAATATATCTAGCTTGCGGGTTGTTGGAGATACTCTTGGGAGGTTGTTGTTCCCATGGTCTAAAAAAAACATATTAATGCTTTGTATGTACCTCTTTGCTTAAAAAAAATGTTCATTCAAGTTATCTAACCAAAAGCCTTTATCACTTCAAAATATTAATGCATAAAATTTATATTTTTGGAGCGAAAGGCCTTTATCACTTCTAAATATCAATGCATAAAAATTATATATTTTTTACACATATATTCAGAAAAATATATTTAAAATTTATAATTTCTATAAAAAATGTTTAAGAAATTTATATTTGTGTTTAGAATTTATAATTTCTAAGCAAATTTATGTTTTATACATTTATATTTTAATAAAATTTATGTTTTTGAAAGATTTTTCTATAATTATATTTAAAAAAGAATATGTTTTAGCCATTTATATTTTCATAAAATTTATGTTTTTAAAGGTCTCTCTTTTTCTGAATACGTGGATTGGGCAAATGGTGATGATAAGAATTGGGATTTTAGTCCATTACTAAACAGGTTTCTTAAATTAAAAATGAAATGAGTAAATAGTTTTTTCTCTCATTTTCATAAAGAATGGAAAGACTTTTCTATAATTATATTTCCCAAAAAATATGTTTTAGCCATTTATATTTTCATAAAATTTATGTTTTGAAAGGTCTCTTTTTCTCTCTACGTGGATTGGGCAAATGGTAATGGTAAGAAATGGGATTTTAATCCATTACTAAACAGGTTTCTTGAAATAAAAATGAAATCCGTAAATAGTTTTTTCTCTCATTTTCATAAAAAATTCAATTATGAAATTGTCAAGTTATTTAAGCAAGCTCTATCATTACATGAAGGAACTTTTTCTAAGAAAAGTTCTGAGAAAAGTTCAAGGATGATGAGCTCCAATAAGAAATGTGTCTTTCATTGTATTACTAGTACATAATCAAAATATACATCAAGCTATTTGGAAGGCCACATAACATGTACTTATGGCAAAACTATAACATCATCACACACTTAATCAATCCTATATTTACTTTAAATACAATCATCCTTGGTTCCAAAAAGGCAGCCTTTATGAATCAAAAAGGTTCTTATTTGTTCTACTACATCAAATGAACAAAAAACAAATACAACATCTCTCCTATTATCTTCTTGAATTAATAGAGAGAACTTTCCAAGACATAAATATGGGCCACTCCACTAAATTCTTGAACAATAGGGACCCCTCTTATAAAGACATAGTTCTTTTAGATAATTGATTAGCTCTTGTGTTGAATTATCTATATATATATATATATATAAACAAAGTAATATCATAAAACTGTTGTTTTACCACAATAACCTGATACATTGTTGAAGCTAACATAATATTATCGATTATGCATTTACTATTAGCCCAATCCATGAAGATTTCAGGGTCACCAAAAGCATGCAATTTGTCCATACCCTTTTTCTTGTTGCCTTAAACAAAATTGAGAGAGCATAACACTCACCCCCATTATTAGTTCCTTGTCTAACACCATACTTCATGAGCAAATAATGAAATGTCTAAAAAGACAATATATCCCCTACTCCACATGTTAGGGCCATACCTTAACCCCACTACTTTATCAATGTATAAGGAATCAAGGCTCATTATATAGTTAGTGAATAGTAACTTAATGTAAAGGGGCCTTATTTATTAAATAAAATCCCTTTGGTGGTTGAACCTTATTAATGATAGGACCACAAGTAGTTAGGACTTTGGTTATTGAAGCACTATATGTAGAGTAGTAAGATATGTAATGTCAATGTATTTGGAGCTTTGATATTGGAAGTTGCCCCCTTGAATAGGCAAGTGAATGTAGCTATCTATTTTATCTATTATCTCTTATACGTTTCTATATTTTCTTTGTATTTATGGTTTAAGCCTATTACAAGTGGTATCATAGCTCTTTCATGGGCCAAAAGGAAAGAATTTGTAAGACTAGGGTTTGGGTATTTCAAATGAGTCATCTTAGAATTTTCACTCCAATTTTTTTCTACCCCGTTTTAGAATTAGGAATTCATAAGGTACAATAATGACATACGAAGGTAACTTGAGTCCAAATTTCATCTTTTGGGTTGCTATAATTTTGGAGATATATTTTGTGAAAGTTAAGAGATTTATTCTAAGGGTTTGGCTCTTTCAAATGAGAAATGTTGACATTTTTGTTCCATTTTATTTATAAATTAATGGGGCCTAAAATACACACAATACAAAAAGGACATAGGGAAGTAACTTGTGTCCAAATTTCAACTTTTGGGTTTCTACACTTTCGAATATACACTCTATGTTAGTTAGGGAATTTGAACGACCCAAAATCTAGCCTTAAATAGGTGTTCTAGGTAAGACTACTATATTTGAAATTTTTAAAATCCAAATTGAGTGCCATCAGTTATATTGGAAGGAAGACGAACCAAAGTAATTTTGGTAATAATTTCATATTTGGAACTAAAAATTTGGATGTGTGGCAGGCCATACAATTTCACTCTTCAGATAAGGCCAAAATCGACAAGTCTTGAGAAAATTACCCTAATTTTTTTCTTGGCAGATAAAAATTCAATAAAACCTATAGCATTGCAGAGTAAACATATCATAAAACTACAAAACAAAAAATTACACTCAAAGGTGGAGAAATTTTAGAGTTACAAAAACCTCAAAACCGTCTCCAAATTAGGGTTTACAAAGAGTTGTTCTTATTTCTAAATTTTGGCCTCGAACCCTACCTTGAAAACTAAATGATTTTCCATTAATTGTAGATCCTTTTCTATGGTTAGCGAGGTATTTTTTAAAGATGTGTTTTGGTGTCTTTAAAGATATTTCATTCAACAGGTAATCCTATGGTTGGGGAAGCATAAATGTAAAAAATACAAGGGTACTTAAGACACCTTGTTGTGCACCCTTGTAACCTATGTTGGTACCCCTTCGAGTAGTACCACATTAGACAACACTTGCATACAGGGTTTCACTACATACCCTTGGTATATCAGAAGTCCTGTAGGTGTACTTGGAACCAACCTTATATCAACTAATTCACCATGTTGTTGTTTTTTTCGATTGATTGAATAAACATGAACTGCTCTATTGAGCTTACATCTTGTTCTACCTTTGAGGTTGCTTCCTATACATTTCGATCTTTCTTGAACAAAAAAAATAGTCTGCAATGTGGATGCTCTATTGAGCTTACAACATAATGCTTCCTTTGTGTCTACATCATTTTTGCTTCTTGAATCTGTCCCATACCTTTGAAATTTGCATAGCTTAACTTCTTATAACATTATGAAGAATTGAGTGATTTGTTCATTGTTGTGTCCCTCCACTTCGATAACCCCAGGTTGGATAGCTATGGCCAATTTAGATAGCATATATGCCTCTGAATTCATCTCTCTCTATATATGTGAAAATGATACATGCTCGAAGTGGAACCTTAATGCTTGGATTTCATTCAACATATGTTGCAGATGTGGTGCTCTTATAATGCTTTTCGCATTATCCCAATCAATCACCATTTTGAGTCACCGTAAACCTGAAGTATGAGAATTTGCTTATCCTTAGCAATTTTTAGAACTGCCCATAAAGTCGCTAGTTCGACTTTGGTGTTGAAAGCTCATCCTGTTGCATATTTTATGCACAATTTCATATTAATCGGTAGGTTGATGACCCATCCCGCTCCTCCAAGTGATTGTTCATCTTGACTAGATCTGTCGAAGAAATCCCATGGAAGGATCTTGTTTATGTCCGGGGCTACTACTATTTGTCTCTTTCTTGGCGTGGGAATGGTTTTATGTTCCTATAATTTTTTCAATATCAGTGCTAGGTAATGTCAGAAGGAACCCATTTGTTTTGGAATATTTCCTAATTCACCATCTTCTTTCTACAGTATACCAAGAACAAGACTCAAGGAGATCACTCTCTATTACCTAGGTAGTCAAGTAGTATAACTAAGGGCATAATCTAGCCTCTTTAATTAGTTCCCCAAGATATTGGGTAGAGTACTACTGTTGGAACTCACATGTATACCAAAGAGCTATAACTCTTGACACTCCCCCATCTTCGGGGCGTACTCTCCACCAACAATCCCATGGTGGATGTTCCTCCTCCTTATAGACCACCTTGTAAGACCCTAGATAACATGAATACTAGTTCTAATACCACAACGTTTGATGCAATAGATGAACAGTACAACGATATTTGAGCCATAATCTAGGAAAATGATGACTAACATATGGGAGATATTAAGAAACTTCAGGAGGAAGTAAGCAACCTATAACAAGAGTTGGATCATAAATTGGGTGAGAAATTGGTAGTTATATGCATCCTAGAACAAAATTTGGATCATAAATTGCATGAGAAGTTGGCATCTATATTGGAATACTAGCTTGAAGATCACCTCATGAAGAAATCCCTTGTAATACAAAACAAATTGAGCCACACAAGGAAGGAACATCTCATTCGAGACAATTTATCCTTGAAAAAAACCCTCCATGTCCTCACATCCATTAACCATTCTACATGGATAATAACACCTAAAACCATTTTCTTAAAGTGGACTTGAACAAATTTGATGGTTCTAACTCTTTAGGATGGGTCACCCAAATGGAACATTACTTTTCCCTTCATGGCATTATTAATGACATGATCAAACTAAAGTTGGGAATCGTGTATCTAGATCTAGAATGATGGCAATGGTGGGAATGGCATAAAAAGTCCCGTGGGAAATTTATCACCTAGGGTCTATTTGTTAAATCTCTCCATGCTTATTACGAGCGAGATACTCATTGTCAGGGGTGGCTTACCAAGTTATGGCAAAAAGGCTCAGTTGTCTATTTTATATCAACATTTGTGTAATTAGTCATTCATATAGAGAACATAATAGGTTATTTATATAAAGAAAGTTTCATTAGTGATGGCAAGGAGGAAATCTTAGTGATGGAAAGGAGGAAATCAAAGCGCAAATCAGAATGCAACAACTTGCTACCTGGTTGGAGGCATCACAAAGGGCTCTAGAAACAATGGCAATGATTAATGAAAAACCAACAAACCCTCTTTTGTTTCCCACTCATTCCCTACATAGGTCAATTCCTCAAGCGCAATTCCTTTTCCTCCCTTGAAAGTATAGAGTTTTTCTCCATCAAAAGTGGTAGATTGACAAAGACAAGGATTCTACTATAATTGTGATGAAAAGTATGCTCCATGTCATAAATGTAAAAAACAAAAGTTATTTCAAATTGATGTGACAAATCCTACCCATTTTCAAGACATCATTATGGAAGATACCCTAAGTTTTAATCTACTAACCAAGCTCCTACCATGTGATAAGAAGTAGAACCCAAAGTCCATTAAGAAGAACATACATCTCTCTTCACGCTTTATCCAGTATTTCAACGTTGCAAATAATATTTTTATTGGACCACATGGTTGGCTTGTCATGCTAACTTGTAAGCAATGTAAATATTATCTTGGAAAAGCAATAAAATGGTCCAAGATGGTTGTGTAAAGAGCACTAGAGGGGCTATAATTCCACTAGAGGGGAAGAGGAAAGGGGGCATATGGGAGATTGAATCATATATTGCCAAGTGTCAACATTAAAACTAATATAATTGTCGCCATGTGCCTTAAATGAGCCAAATATTTAATTTTGACTATTAAATCCAATCATTGAATGCATGTGGGAGGTCGGTCGGGAAAGTCCTCTCATGTAGATCTGGAAGAATGGGAAGGATATACTTCTATGACAATTGTAAGGGTCCTTTCTTCTATGGTCAGAAGTTATGTTAGTTGTCTTGTCTCCATTATCTCCTATCCTTTGGAGTCAACTGCTCATTTTTCTATTATTCATTTAAATTTACACTACATAGAGTTTTTCCTCTTGTTGTTGATTATCATTACTGTTATTAGACTATACATTACCCACAAATTTGAATTTGGAAAGAGAGTTGTAGATTTGAAGGAAAAAGATATGGTTGTAGGTGAGCATAGAGGTGGGTTAAGATAATAACCCCTACCCATTGAGTTTTGCTACTTTTGCATGCTTGAGAAGCCAAGCATTAATATTACAAGAGGTTATCTACCAACATACATCAAGTTGGACTCTGACTACACACACCGATAAGCACTGTAAGGGTTGGAATTCTTGATATAATTATGGATCAGTGAAGGGAAATGCCTTTCTTGTGTTATGTGGGGCAGTTGGAAGGAGTGCCATGGTTGTGATGGCCAAGTGAGATTCTCATAGAGCTATGGATGATAATTTGGATAAGCATAGAGAGCATACTATATTTTGGTCTATGGTGCCTATGATTGGGTGGAAAATTTCTCTTATGCAGCCATTTGCTTAGATCTTCTTGTTCAAAGATAAGTATTTTCTTGTACTTTAATGTTGAATGATTTTCATTTATGCATGTAATAAATCTACTTGTGTGTGAATGTTGTGTGTGTGTGTGGATAGATTTTATTTATGTTGTGGTTTCCATTTATGCATATTCACACACATTTGATTATTTGTGAATTCATAATATGCCCATGGGGTGGAATTTACAAGATTAGAATTTAAAAACAATCCCCTCTATTGGTTAAATACATGGATGGGTATGTGACAACTACACACATTAGGGCCAGTTACCATGGAATTCAAGGGATTCTACGTGATATTTACTTAATACTTCCATACTCACATCCTCAAAGGTCTCCAAGCAAGCTCCCCTAAAATCATACGTTAAAATCCGATGGAAAATAATATTGAAGAAAGGCCACTCTAGAATTGTTGCTTACTTCCATGCCATCCAGGCTCTATATAACACTGCACCCAAAATCCATCCATACTTGCAGAGGATTTTTGACAAATATAAATAGGTATTTGAGAAACCAAAGGGTTTACCCCCATATAGAGGAGAGAATGATCATAGTATTCCCTTGATTATGGGTAGTATTCCCAAGTTTATAGTTGTATAGGCACCCATTTGCACAAAATAATGAAAGTGAAAAGATCGTTCAAGAGCTACAACTAGAGGCAAGATTCATTCATCCCGACACTATCCCATATTCATCTTTAGTGGTCATGGTTTAAATAAAGAATGTACTTTGTACATGTGTCTAGATTTTTCATACCCTCCACAAATTAGCCATCAAAGACAAATTGCCCATCCCAATCATTGACAATCTTTTGGATGAGATCCATGGGACCAAATCTTTCACCAAACTCAATCTTCGTCTAGGATACCACAAAATCAAGATGAAAGATACCTATATCCCAAAGACAACTTTCTAAGCACATGAAGACCATTATGAGTTTTTTTAACACCCTTTAGAATTTGTAATTTCCCCTCTACTTTTCAAAGTCCCATGAAAAAAATTTAGGGCCATACTTCATGATTTTGTATTGATTTTATTTGATGACAATTTGATTTATGGTAAAACTTGGTATGCCCACATACAACGTGTTGATATAGCATTGCAACTCCTTTGATACCAACCTTTGTTCATCAAATGCTCCAAATTTTCTTTTTGGGTCTTAGAGGTCGAATACTGGGTCACACTATTGGACAAGATGGGGTGAGAGTGGACCCCAAGAATATTTCAACAATACAAGAATGGCCCCGCCTTAAGACCTTGAAGAGCTTACACATGTTTCTAGGCTTTGTAGGCTACTATAGAAAGTTTGTGAAGAACTATGGTGAAATTGCATCCCCATTAACAAACTAGCCCAAGAAGAATGCCTTTGCATAGAATGAAGCAACATAACAAGCATTATTAGCTTTAATGCAAGCCATGTGCACCACATCAATCTTAGTTGTGCCTGATTTATTAATACTTTTGAATTGGAATGTGATGCCTCTGGAAAAGGCTTGGGTGCAGTTTTAATGCAAAAAGGAATACCCTTAGCATTCACAAGTAAGCATGTATGACATGAATTTGGGAAAGTCTACCTATGAGAAATAAATGATGGATATCCTACATGAAGTTGACAAATGGTAGTTGTATCTCAAAGGGAAACACTTTAGATCTGACCCGTAAACTCCAGGGCCTCTTAGCTAACTAGCAATAATTTAAACGTGTTTTTTTTCTTAATTGCTAAAATTCAATAAGGCATAAAGACAGTGAGCTGAAAGGAAACTTAATAGACATAATTATGGAGCTAAACAAAGAGACTCAACCACAAAGTTGAAGACTGAGATTTGTTAAAGGAGTTCGGCTTAGAATGCCTACGTCTCTGGGTCCACTTCTAGTGCGACTAATTTATTAACACTTCAAAATGCAAATGGTTACAACAATTTTCGGAGAATTAATGAAGTCTAGCACCAATTGTGTACAAGGAACAAACACAACCAATGTAATACCTAAAGGGAACAAGATGAAGCAGAGTATCTTCAAGCACTGGTAGCCTCGTAGTCTGATTCCACGGTCTAAAAATTTTATCTGCGTAAATGAATCTCAATGATTCTTCCTTGGTTTCCTCTACTTTTGAATCTCCCTCTCTAACTGTCTCTGTCTAATTGACTCTTTCTGTTCCTCTATGACTCCCTTTAACCATGTCGAAAACAACCTATTAAATAGAGCAATTTGGTTGGTGAAGATCCGTGGCTAACATGCCCAATTTGGGACAAAATCCATCTAGATGCCCAAATTGCTTGAAGGATAAGAATCCATACCCAAATTAAGAACAAAATGGTATGAAACAAATATTGAATTCAAGATCCATATCCAAATATCTCTTTACAAAAAAAACAAAAAACAAATCCGCAAACGTAATCTCTAGTTTACACAAGAGTCGTCAATCTAAATTGTCGTTGAGCAAGTTGGACCATCGATCTGTAATACCCTAACTGCTTCAATGTTGACTTTCTATTGTCCACTAGTTCTGACTGTTCTAGCCATACTTTCCAATCTCAAAGGTTTCGACTCTGACTATCCCGACTCGAAAGTAAAAAATCGGCAACAGGCAATGTCGCTTCCCCAACTTTATTCTTGAATCTCGACTCTGACTATGCCGACTTGGATGTTAGAAGTCGGTAGTAGGAAATACCACTTCCCAAAATTTCTCCCCAACTCCCGAATCTTGACCTTCTAGTTGTTTGGATGTCGGAAGCCAGTAGTCGACACAGGATCATAAAAACTATTTTTCCCTCTCCCAAATCCAAGTCGCACCTTCGAAAATCAGAGGTAGACCTATTTTCACATGTAGTGTATCAAAAGGTGATCAACCCAAGTGCCAAAACTTCAAATTGTAATAACTTCTACCTCTGAAGTCCAAAACTGAGAGAATGGGTATCACTGGAAAGCTCTCAACAAGCCCTATACAATTGTAACATTTCCTTAAGCATTTTAATTTATGTGAAATGGGAGGTCAATATCAAGACAAACCAACACAACCTAAAGTAGGTTTTGAAGCAAATATTATAATCCCTAGAGCTTCATAAATGGGTCACCAAACTACGTATCTATGATTATGATATCATCTACAAAAAGGGAAAAGACAATGTTGTGGTAGATGCCTTGTTAAGGAGACATGAAGAAGAGGGATCATTATTTTCCTTATCCTCTCCAAATACTTGAATGGTTAGAGGAATCACGACAATAGTGGCTAACCAATGTTTCTACATCTCAACTCATCAAGCACCTTCAGGAGGATCCCAACCATCCCGAGGGTTACACTTGGCAACAATATACACTATGGTATAAAGGTCATGTTTTTTTTCTGGGTACCTAACTCTACTTTAAAATAGAAAATATTAACAGAGTTGCATTCGTCTCCTCTCATAATTCACTAAGTATTTTGAAAACTTATGCACGTGCTAAGTTCTCCTTCTTTTGGGGAGGCATGAAAAAAACATATCCTTACTTTTGTAGTAGAATGTGATGCTTTCTAAAGGAAAAAGGGTGAGACAATAGAGATTCAGGGGGTATTTCAACCATTGCCAATTCCAACTGCTCTTTGGATTGAAGTTTTCATCGATTTTATCATGGGTATTTTAAAAGTAAGTAACAAATCAGGCATCATCATGGTAGTCAATCAACTTTTCCAATATGCTCATTTTGTGCTCTCCAACAACCATTTACCTTGCACTGGTTGCCCAAATTTTCTTAGACCACATTTTCGAACACTAGGTCACCTAGTTACAAATGAGAACCTCTTATCATGCTCAAATAGATGGCTAGACTAACCCTTCAATAAGTGTCTTCAAACCTATTTGGGATGTTTTGTATATGAAAAGAAACACTAGTGGGGACAATGGTTACATTTGGAAAAATAGTGCTATGATACCACTTGTCACGAGGTTATAAAAATGACACCATATGAAGCAATCTATGGCCAACAACCACCCTCTATAGTTTCTTATCTATCATATACCTAAAAAGTACATGCAGTTGATAGTCTACTTCATAATTGTGAGGTCACTTGTGGCACACTTAAAGAAAATATGGTAATGTATCAAAATTGCATGAATCAATAGGCAAACCAACATAGCTTAGAGGATTCATTTATAGAAGGAGACCATGTGTTCCTTCGCCTCCAACCTTATAAGCACACCTCTCTAAAACTTAAAGGTCATCAGAAGCTTGCACTGAAGTTTTATGGCCCATATAAGATTGTTCTATGCATTGGTTAGGTGACCTACAAATTAGCACTCCCAAAACACTCCAAGATTGACCCAATATCTCATGTGTCTTGTTTGAAGAAAGAAGTGGGCAAGAATTGTTAATTTCAAACTACATTACAAAAACTGGATGAAGAAGGATCTGTTTGGATCCAACCAAAAGTAGTTTTAGACGCTTGGGAGTGTCATCTATGTCAACTTGTTATTTGTGAAGTTTTGATTTAGTGGAAGGATACTTCACTAGAATATGCTACTTGGGAACCATCATCCATTTTGTAGTAGTTTCCCCATCTCTAGCATTGAGGACAATGCTTCTTTTAAAGAGGGAGATCATGTTAGGGTCCTAGCGTAACCCTCCTACTTTATTAATGTATAAGGAAATAAGTCCCATTGCATAGTTAGTGGATAGTAACTTAATGCAAGAGGTCCCTCCTTATTAAATAAATTCCCATAGGTGGTTGACCCTTGTCAATAGTAGTACCACGAGTAGTTAGGAATTTGGATATTGAAGCACTATATATAGAGTAGTAAGATATGCAATGTTAAGTAAAGAATTGTCATTGCATTTGGAGCTTTGTTCTTGGAGTTTGGCCCCTTGGATTTACGGGTTTAAGCATATTACACCACATATGCCTAGGACACCTTAACAGGTTCCATTGAAGAATATCCTATTTCTCTGAGATTTTGCTTTTGAAGGTTTCCAAACACTTTTGAAGAATAACCTGATTTTATATGCTACTTGAGATATATTCATATCCAATCCTAGAAGTATCATGATATTTCTTGGGAGCTAATTTCCCCGAATCACAAATAAAGGCAAAGCCTTAAAGGATTTTTCAAATTTGTATGTTAAGCATGAGAAAATACAATCTGCCATAGCCAAATATTTCCATTAGTTTGATCTTGATGAGATTTGTAACACTTCATCCAAGACAATATTGGATAAAGGACAAGTAACAAATATATGGTTCATCATTTCTTCACTTTGCAAAGGATGCATCTCCCAAGTTCATGCTAGTTCCTCTTTCCACCATCTTGGAGAAAAAAATATTATTTTTATTTTTATTTTTTCCAAGATAAAAAAACCATTGTATTTGTTATTTGAGAGAATAAAATAAAATATAAATCAACATCCCTCATAGCTCTTTTACAAAAATTGGACATGTCCTTCGTCCTATATTGTAGTTATAGAATACAATATACCAAGTAATTATAACTTTTTAGCAAAAAAGGGAATTGAATGTCCTTAAACTTATTTTATAAAGGCATCACTAACTCCAAAAGACATACTTTTTCTTACCAAGGTATCATGGATAAAGAAAGCTCAGAAGAGGCCTATAGACCCCCAAATTCTGAATAGACCAATGTACCTTCCTACAAATTAAGTTCATCATTCGAAAGCGAATATTTTTTTGATTGAATTCCCTGAATATATGTGTGTAAGAGATGTGATCATTCAAAACTTTAGCCTCTATGACTTTTTTCAATAAAGGATTAAGTGCTAGATAGGAAATATGGCATTTTTCAATTGCACCAGTTCATCAATAGTTTTGAGTCACCCATAATTTACAAGTACCCTAAACATTGGTTTGCTACAAACTTCATCAAAATGAAAAGAGCAACACATTCCACTCCATCATTTCTACCATGCTCAATGCCATATTTTATGAAGAATAAATGAAGCTTATTAATAAAGAGAGCTTCACTTGCTTCACACATGCATAGGAAACTTAGTAGGAATCATAAAACAACCCAAGTTTTGGTGATTTCAATTTAAGGAGCTTTAAGAACCCTGGTTGTCCTTACCTTGGGAGATTTCCACCCTTATCTATAGGAGAGCCTTATTTTACGAGATACCAGCCCAACAACCATGTTATCCCCTTGAAACACCATCTTGTTTATGCACAACCACAATCCCCATATGGCATAACATGGTAGAAGTTTGTGTGCCTAGATCGAGTGGTCTGTCATATGATCCTCAAAATATTCCAAATGTGTGTTTTCATTCCACTTATTTTTCTCACCCACCATTTGTATAGGAAACAAAAAAATGGTCCATTTATTCCCTTCAACCTTGTGTACAATACAATGGTTTAGTCCATTGTCCTAGGTGGGAATCTTATTTAATAGCGCAAGTCATGCAAAAACTGTCACTTTGAGTGGACATACTAAGTTTCCAAATCACCTTCCACCACCAAAGCATATCCCCAATAATATCTTGAGTTATCAGAGCTTCATATCCTAATTTAGTAGAAAGAGTACTTGTGTATTTGTTCAAATTCCATTTCAATTCATCTTCATGATCTTGTTAAAAAATAACACTGTGATTTGAAAGGAGAATATAGTTTTTTTCCATTCCATTACCAAGTTACCATGAAAATTTTGATCTTTGGCTAGCATTCAAGACATACACCAATCCTTGACACCCAAATGTACAAATATGCTAACTTTTATTTACCTTGAGCTTGTAGTTCGACCTTTCACTCTCTAGAAAGCTTGAGTTACCACTGCACCTAACCCAAGGGTAAGCTAATATTGTTTTTAATTCTTCTTTCTCACTTATGGTTTGAAGTCCTTATTCATATCTTCATTGATTAACCTTCAAAAAATCTTAATGATTCTCATCATTTCTCCATCATTTGTAAGTTTAGGATATGTGAAGAGAATTTTAAAGTAACTCTTGCTCACTTCAACAATTTCTTGGAAATATTTAATATTGGAACAATTACCCTTATAAATTTCCCATATTGTATTTATATGCTTTCTTTAGTTTGCATATTTACAAAAAAAATTGTATTTTTTTACATCTAGCTACATGGCTTTGTCTTAAGCCTCCATTCTATCTGATGCTTATCCAACCACTCTTTTTTTTCTTCAATCTCCTTCAAGGACTAGCATTCTTCTTTATAAAAGACTCCCTACCCCATTATATTCAAACTTTTATACATTCTCCCACTTCCCACATATTCTTTTTGATATTTTAGCCTATGATTTTTGCCAATTATCTCGCCACGCATTTCAAACCTTTTAAATAATTTGAAAATTATTTCACAATTAGATAATCTAAATTTGTATCATAGATCTTCCAATACCTAGTTATAAGAGAGCTCTAAAATCCTCCTATAGCAACCAAGAATAATTTAATTTAAGTTGATATGAGGGTTTCCTATTTTCATATTTAATTTGTAGTATAATGGGTAGCTGGCTAGAGAATCCCCATAACCAACGTAAGGTTTTATGCTAGATGTGCCATCCATTATTTTATCATAAATTTCGAGACTTGAAAAAGTGAGAAAAGTAATCAAGAAGGGAATCACTTCTTGTTGTTTCACCTTAAAATAATAATGAATCTCCTAACCTATCCCAAAAAAAGTTTTGTCCCCATAGGGTCCTTATAGATTGATAATCTAGATAGCCTCCTCAACTCCTTGGAATTCACTTTGATAACAATACTTGTAGGCAAAAAAATTTGTGGATATTATGTCAAATATTATATTCCATCTAGTGATAATCCCTCTTGATAAAACTATGGAGTCCATTGAACACTAATACTATTCTTTAAGAAGAGATGATAGAAAATGTATTACTTCCAACCCTACACAAATAATTTCTTGAATCATTAAAACATCAAGGTTATAAACATTTATAAGTATTTTTAGGTATATTTGTTTGAAGTGTTGGCCTCTTCATTTTTTATTAAAGGTCGTAGAAGATGGACAGTTAGGAAGATGCACGGTATAAGCATAAAAGACACTCTAAAGGATAAAAAAGGACGCGGTGTAAGTTAGTTGAAAATGGTTATAGAACAACATTAATTCAATGACATGGATAATGGAACAACTTAGTTTCCCTTGGCCCGTTTTGTAAATGTCTTGACATGGCCAATGTTAATAACTCATTTTGTATAAAAACCCATGGAAGGGTAAGAGAAAGTGTTTGGGTTTTGGATGTCAACCATATTAGCGTTGTTGGTGTTGTAAGGGTTTTGTTGTACCTAAGGTTACAAAATGAGGGTTTCTTAAGGGAATGTGTCTTGATTGTGACTTGCACTTACAAATAAAATGAGAATGTTTTGAAATCCCCCCTTAAATATTTATGTAAATTGTCTAGATGATGAATCCAATTTTCTATTTATGCTTAAAAACTTACAATTATTTTGCATCTGTTGGATGTTGATCCTTACTTCATATCAATAGTGTTTGGATGCTTATTAGACATCATGATTCAACTTGCATCCATCCTTTACGATTTTCCCCATCTTTCCACAACCTTGGATACACTTCAGGTGAGGCCTTCTTCCTTATGGGAGGATTCAAAATGCCAACACATCTAGATTACAATGGGCCTTGGTTGACCCTTGTGTAAGGACCATGGTCTTACCTTATCCCCAACAAATGGTTCCATTGTCAAGGGGAATAATGGTTGGATGAATAGGGTGATCTATAAGTATAAGATTTAATATTGGAGAGAGAAGAGGTTTTAAAATTTTGTGTTACAATAATGTAAGTTGCAGGAATGGAATCTAGCGATGTGCAGGGATTGTTTGATATATAATAGACCATAATTGGATTCAAATGAGTTTTTTTGGTGTGAGCTCCCTGTGGGCCTACATAAGTGGTTGGAAAGTCCTGTGGGAGATCCATAATATAGAGATCGTTAGAAGAAAGTTGTTCAATGAAATGCAACTAAACTTGTTATTTACATTGGTTAGATCATATGTTAGATGCCCCTTAGGGAAGATAAAGAGATCGGATAAACATAAACCTAATTACACAAAGATGCAACACAACAAAGACAAAGAGATAGCATGGAAATCACAGTTCTCATTAATCAATTTACATGTTTATACAATGAGAATGACCCTTGCGTTCCAAATTCCCAAGGCATCTCTTGGACTCACAAAGACTCTTCATATTCTCTAAACCTAATGGATTAGATTCCCAACAATCCCCCCTTAATATGAAGGGGTGTATATGAGTAAAAGAAAACAAAGTTGAAATTTGGAGAAAGATGTCTGCAAAAGGTTGAAAATCTTGAACTTGACAATCCAACTATGCCAAGCAAGTTAGTAGAGGTTGACTTCTCTTACTAGTACAAATACTCTCTCAAGTGGTGGTTTTGGCTGACCACTAACTATGGAACTTGGCTTGATGGCTCACAGGTTCCTAGAACATTCCGATTAAGAAAGGCTAGTAGAAGTTGTTTGTGTTCTACTGAATGAGTGGTTTTAAGATGAACACAAACTCTGGAACTTGGGTCGAAGCCTCAGATGTTTTTAGAACATTTGGAAAGGTTAAAAGAATTTGGTGCAATATTCTACTAAATGGATAGTCATGGATCTAGCTTTGGATATGAATACAACTCTTAGTGTGGCAGGATCAAGGCTCTGGATCTAATGCAGGATCACTTATTTTCGCTCGCTTGTTCTTGCTTGCTTGTTTTTTATTGTTCATCACCCCACCTTGTCAAGAATAATGTGAGGAGAAGAAGACCTCTCAGTTCTACAAGATGGGTCAGTAGTCGTGAATGTACTCTCCAATATGATGTATATATCTTCTTTCTTTTGCATATTTCTTCAAAATGAAACATCTTTATGAAGAATGGGTGTGCTTTCCATAGTGCTTGCAAGGATGAAGATCAAAACATTGATCTTTCATGTGGCCAGATCGATCATAGTGTTAGCACACCAAACAATGAATTGGAGTGGATGAAGATGAACTTTCATTGAGGAATCCAAAACTATGAAACTGGATTGCCTTAAAGTAATCAAGAATGTGAACTATCACTTCCTTGTCATATCCAAGATTGGTTTTGTGCTTGTTATGGATGATCTCTTCCCATGGTTTGATGATGGGATTGGGAATAAGCAAAACCTCTGTATGCATAACATCATTATCATTTTATTTTCTAATGGGGTGCCACTGATTTGCTTATGTGCTTTTGAAGTGGCGTCAATGATACGATATTTCAAGATCTTTTTTTTTAACCAAAATTTGCACATGAAATATATATGTGAAATACTCATAAACAAGTTTTAAAATTGAAATTTAAATGCTTAAGTATCCACACATAAGCAAATTAATAGAAATCAAACCATGGAATTGTTAGACAAGAGTCAATAATGGAGTTCACCCCTCCTAGGCTACGTCTGGGAAGGTCGATCTTATTAAGTCTTCAGAGCTTACAATAATGGATTTATGGAACCACTTCTATTTTCTATCAGTCACTAGCCAAAAAAGATATCACCACTGCGATCCTCTTGAAATTTGAAGAAAAATGAGTATAAACTCAACCAAGTTTACTTGAGGCCTCCTCTGTCACGCAAAACGAGACAACCCTTGTCTACGTTGTATGAATCTGTACTAACAATAATTTTTCCCGCCCTAGAAAATTTGCACATAAATGGATGTATGGACCTCGGGAACTGTTCCTTGATCCTCCTTAGAATCTGTTCCAAAACACGCCCTGTACTATACCGTCACCTCTCCTCCGTGGCTTTTGTCTTGTCCTTCTGTACCTCCTTCATGGCCTTATGAGCGTGGTTTATATAGGTTTTTAGGGTGGTTTTTGGGGTGCAGCTGGAGGGCCATGTACCCTTTTGGCCCCCACAAACCACGCTTGAAACATTTAAATTAAATCCACCGACAACCAGCCAATGATTGGCCTTTGGCGTCATGGTAAAACTGTTGCCATATTGGGGCAAAGGTTGTGGGGTCAAACCCACGGTTCTCCCCCTTTCACCATCGCCAGCAGATCCACTTAGTTATCGTGACCAGTTTTTTGTTTATGAAAAAAAATATAGTAAAATAAGAATTATAGAGATACAATAGAGCTCTATTTGTTTTTTTCAACCTTTTAACAAAGACATCATTTTGTGATGAAAACAATTTTTTTATTTTATTAAAAAAATACATAATAAAATAATACTTGATTTATAGAGATAAAATATAGCTGTATATGCCCCTTTTTTCAATATATTATGTTTGAGTATCCTTTTTTTACAAGGTTATTTTCATTCTAAATGTTGCACACGTAAATCAAGTTTCTCAACGCCCTTATTTAATACTTGTGTTCATTAAAGTTTTGAATCTTTCATTGAAATTGAACCATCAGAGAAATACAAGAGATGTTTATGTTAATTTTAATGAGAGTTTGAGAGAATTAATCAATACTCTTTAAATCTTACAGTGCACATACATTATTATTGTTATTTAAAATTATTAAAAATAACACACACATAATTTATAACAATTCTTCAAAATCATAGATTTCAAGTGAATCTCTAAATCTAAACAAATCAGTCAATATAGTGCCAAAAATATAGTCCATTACCTCTAATAATTTAAATAACTCTCAAATTTGGTTTCCAATGCCCACTAACTGACATGAGTTCCAATGTTAATGTAATCAATGAGCATTGCACACTGAAATTGTAGAGTGTAGATGCTCGTTGTAATAATTAAAAAATAAAAAAATAATGGAAAATTGATTGAATTAAATGATTTCTTATGTGTTTAGGAAAAATCAATGCAACTTGCAAATAGAAAGGGAGCAAAATAATTCTAATTTGAAAGATATTTCTAAGTTTTAGTAAATGTATGGTTTGGAAGTTGGAATTTAGAAAGTATAGTTTTATATAAGATAAATATATTAATACTACTAGTCATATATAAAGAAAAGTAATAAATGTTGCACACGTAATTCAAGTTTCTCAACGCCCTTATTTAATACTTGTGTTCATTAAAGTTTTGAATCTTTCATTGAAATTGAACCATGAGAGAAATACAAGAGATGTTTATGTTAATTTCAATGAGAGTTTTAGAGAATTAATCAATACTCTTTGAATCTTACAATGCACATACATTATTGTTGTTATTTAAAATTATTAAAAATAACACACACATAATCTATAACAATTCTTCAAAATCATAGATTTCAAGTGAATCTCTAAATCTAAACAAATCAGTCAATATAGTGCCAAAAATATAGTGCATTACCTCTAATAATTTAAATAACTCTCAAATTTGGTTTCCAATGCTCACTAACTCACATGAGTTCCAATGTTAATGTAATCAATGAGCATTGCACACTGAAATTGTAGAGTGTAGATGCTCATTGTAATAATTAAAAAATAAAAAAATAATGGAAAATTGATTGAATTAAATGATTTCTAATGTGTTTAGGAAAAATCAATGCAACTTGCAAATAGAAAGGGAGCAAAATAATTCTAATTTAAAAGATATTTCTAAGTTTTAGTAAATGTATGGTTTGGAAGTTGGAATTTAGAAAGTATAGTTTTATATAAGATAAATATATTAATACTACTAGTCATATAAAAAAAGAAGTAATAACATAATGACGGTTTAGAAATTTTATTGCCCTTAAAAATTATGTTTAAGAAATTTTATTACCCTTCATAAATGACGGTTAACAAAAATTTCAAACCGTATTTGACGGTCAAAATGCCCCATGACGGGCATTTTGCTCGTCAAATCCCATCACTGATTGTGACAATTAGATATGGTTAACGTGGCAATGAGATATGCTTACAATTTGTCACATGGTTCCCATGGGTTTCGTGGTATGGAAATGTGTCGGCAAAAGGCTAATTGGCATTTGGTGGATTTGTTGGAAGCTATGTTGGCAATCCACTTAGTTATCGCGACAATGAGATATGGTTAACGTGGCAATGAGATATGGTTACAATTTGTCATATGGTTCCCATGGGTTTCGTGGTATGGAAATGTGTTGGCAAAAGACTAAGGTTCCCATGGGGGTCTCGGTGTTGACAATGGGGTCGAGGGATAAGCCCTCAGACCCCTCCCTTTTTCAAAACAAATATCGATTCAAGTTTAAATAAAACCTCAACCCTATGGTTTACAAGGAACAATTGAAAAACAAATATAGATTCAAGTTTAAATAAAACCTCAACCCTATGGTTTATAAGGAACACCGAAAGCAAATATAGATTCAAGTTTAAATAAAACCTCAACCCTATGGTTTATAAGGAACATTGATGGGAGCTTGGCTAGGGGAACTTTGTGAAGGCTTTGGGATATATGGAGGTCTCTGGTTCAATTCCCATAGACTACAACCAAATTTTTAATAAACTTTACATTAACATTTTTTTTCCCACATGCTCATTTTTTTATGCCATTTTGAAACTTTTTGGCAAAATTTAAAACATTGATAACTTCTGCATTCAGAGGTTGTTTCACGTGAAATGAGCATTGACGTTGTTGATGATCTCTTTTACCCTGTAAGCTTTATTTTCTGTTTGAAGACCTCTTTATTGGTCTATCATGGAGGATCCTTTCTGAATAAGACAAGAGAGGATTATTTTGAACATGAACAAGTTTAGAATGTGTTCCTTCTCATTAACATTTTTTTGCCCACATACTCATTTTTTATGCCATTTTGAACCTTTTTTGGCAAAATTTTGCCCACATACTCATTTTTTATGCCATTTTAAACCTTTTTGGCAAAATTTAAAACATTGATAACTTCTGCATTCAGAGGTTGTTTCATGTGAAATGAGCATTGACGTTGTTGATGATCTCTTTTACCCTGTAAGCTTTATTTTCTGTTTGAAGACTTCTTTATTGGTCTATCATGGAGGATCCTTTCTGGATCAGACAAGAGAGGATTATTCTGAACATGAACAAGTTTAGAATGTGTTCCTTCTCATTAACATTTTTTTGCCCACATACTCATTTTTTATGCCATTTTGAACATTTTTTGGCAAAATTTCAAACATTGATAACTTCTGCATTCAGAGGTTGTTTCACGTGAAATGAGCATTGACGTTGTTGATGATATCTTTTACCCTGTAAGCTTTATTTTCTATTTGAAGACTTCTTTATTGATCTATCATGGAGGAGCCTTTCTGATCAGAGAAGAGGATTATTCTGAACATGAACAAGTTTAGAATGTGTTCCTTCTCATATGAGTATGACTCAAGCGTGTAGGAACTCAAGAGTGTCTTGTGAATCTTGTACACAATCTTGAATCATCCAATGAGAGTGTTATTGTCGACCCTAGAAGTGTCATCGATAAGGAGAAAAATAGTCTCTTTAGTAACTCTACAAAACCATTTAATCTCACCATTGATAAAATAAAGCTAAAGACTCACTCAAACAATGAAGGACTTCTGGTAATTCCACCCATTTAATCTCACCATTGATAAAATGAAGCTCAAACTCACTCAAACAAGGAAGGACTTCTTGTAATACCACCCTTTGACAAACTCAAACTCGAAAAATGAAGGGTGTCGGTTTCGGAGAATGCACCCCCATTACAATGCAATTTATCTTATCTTCAATTTGAACAAGAATTGTTGCAATACTTTACAAAATGGCATTTTGTAAATTATATGAATGCTACATCAATGAATGGTTTACCTCAAGTTTCTTGAGTGACATGATCCAGTGTGATGTGTAGGCCATTGAAACACAAAGGGATTTGTACAAATTTACTAGCAAGATTTCAACAGTACCGGAGGAGACTATTGCATGCAAACTATTGCCACTTCACTCAATTACAAGATGCATGTTTCCACTTAGCTCGCATATTAAAGCATGCTCTTCAACTTCAGGTTCTTGGCAGTTGTTCACTTGTTTGTACGTAGAGTTTGGTTGTTTTTTATCGATAAATGGTAATGTGAGTCTGAATTTCCTTGGACTTTCACCGCTGTCTAGACTCCATAATCCACTTGTAGGCCTTCTTTGGAGAGAGCATCCACTATTTTGCAGATATATACAATCATCTAATGCGCGTAGAGGCACACGAATGAATCATGAATTCACAATAAAACCAATAGTGGTAGGAGAGAGTTATGGAGGTATGGGCAGCTTCAAAACTCTTCAGACATTCAACAATATATTCAATGTAGTCTTCAAGGAAGGAAATAAAAATATCAACGCAGTTAGTTTTCCAATGATCACTCCAGCAATACCAGTAATTGATACCAGCTCCATGTAGTTAGTTCTCCAATAGAGAGGCAGTAACACAGTATTTAAATTCAAGTGTAACTCTGGGTAGACTCACTGGCACACAACTCTAAAAGAATTTAGGGTTCTTCTCCAACTGTTGTTTGCAACACATAAATTATGCAAGTGATCTGCACAAAAACGATAGCATTACCATGATACCGCAATTCTTCAACCAAACTTCACATCTAACACACCAAAACCGGTATACATGTTGAATGTCGCCAACAACAATATGGGCCTATTCTTCAGTGTGGATCTACGTATTCAACACAGAGAGGTGCAAATGGTATAAAAAATATTCAATATTGCAATCACTTTAAGAAGTGTACACTCATGTAGCAATGTTGTTCGCGTCACTTCATGAAGTGGTTTCATTACATCTTCCATCCAATGAGTTAGATAGGAGGGGGAGACGAGAGAGATTTGTGCGACACTGAACTTGAGTTACTGTTTAGTAAATTTGAGTTAATGTGCACTAAGAAAAAAATATTTTTCTTTATTTTTGGAGCCGGGACACACTACATTTGGGAAACCTCACATTTTCTTTCACAAGTTAATTTTGACAAAAATACTTGGTACATGGTTTTACTAAGACATAGTTTTGCTGCAATGGACTTTTACTGCAACAAACTATTCTTCACACTTTGCTGCGACAAACTTCACTATGACACACTTTTACTTGGACAAACACCCACTTGCCACTCGATTTTACCAGACTCACTTTTAGTTGCCACCAACTCCCACTTCCACATGACCACATTTAACCTAACTTTATAAAAAAGAGATTTCTTTGTCTATTGACTTATAATATGAAAAATACTTTTTACCACTCAGTAACTTGGGATAAACCTACACAAATTTATTGGGACAAGCTCACAATATCATATAACCAAATATAAGACTTGTGTAGAGCACTCAGAGGTTAAAACTTAAACTTTTACAAGGTGAAATATTTGTGAATTCATGTCTTTCACAAATGGTAAATGTAAACAAAATTGAGACAAGTAATTCTAGAGAATATATGCGACATAAATATGACATGCATTCAACTATAAACTGTGGGTTTATGTATTATCATGACATAACAAAAGAACTACGATCGCTGTTGGCCTTTTTCCCCCTGCGACCCAGGTTCAACCCTCTCTTTTTGGTCAGTGCAACAAAGCCCATTATATCGGCCTGACGGAGTAGAGCACAACTGGCAACACCTGTGACACAAATGTTGTCTCACCTGAGATATCTCAGTTCTTATGGGTAACTGCTAGAACCATGTTTCTGCAGTTTGTGTGAGAGGTGGTTTATGTCCTTGGCTCTGCGCCAAGGTTTTCCAATGAAGACGAGGAAGTGGGTTGGTGGTTTGCACGTTCTCTGTTAATATGAGATATGTTGTGCCCTTCTGATGCAATCTCACGCAAATGTGCAGTGGACAAAAAATGTAGACATATTCATTACTCAACATACATCATTCATACAGTTATTCCCATAAGCATAATAACCAATCAATCATTTAAATACAATAATTATGCACTTGTCTAAGCTACTCAACAATCACATATATACACAACTTGTAACGTGGAAACCCATCCGGGAAAAAACCACAAGGTGCTCTTCATCTGTCATTGGCATGAGGAAATAGATGCACCTTTTGTTTGTACATAAAGCTACAGACTCTGTCAAAGATCTTCTCTTCTATCTCTATAGACTTCTTCTCCCTCTCATGCTCTCTGTCCTTCTCTATCTTTATCACTCTACTCTACTCCTACTCAGCGATCGGCACACAGCCTGGATCGACTCGACCTTCTCTATCTGTCTATGCACTCAGCTGCAAATCCACTACTCTGATGCACTAAACGATCCAGAGTTACCTACTCAAAACTGTTGTATCCTCTACTCAGCTCAAAATGTGTGTAAACAAGAACTAGCTAATAGGCTAGTTGATTGACCGACTAACCCATTTATAGCTTGGGTTTCTCCTTTTATAGCGTTATTACAGACTTGATATATTCCCATATGTGCTTGTTACAGACTCAATAATGACTCGATACAGACTCAATTTTAGTCGCTATCCCAACTGACTTACTATCCTCAGCTCACTGGTTGTCTTTCATATTCTAGCAATATATGACCAAAACGGCGCTATCGACTTGACTTACAAAAATGCCTTTACGTGTGTGGTTTTCGCGGGCTCCAACCAAGCTTGTACCCACGATTGCTAAGGGCTGCTGCTTCCTCAACATCATGCCTTACTGTCACTTTCTGGTTATTACCTTATCTGCATGCCTGCTTCCGCGAATATTATGCCATGTCATGACATCTCTTGCTCTGTACTTTCGTTGTAGCTTACAAAACTGGCGTAAATTCCTCATCGCGCTCCTTCTCTTTACCTTTCTCCTTCTCTTCCCTCTTTTGTTGCAACATCCTTCTCTTCTTCTTCGATGTTGTCTACCATGTCGCAGGTCCTTCCTCTTCTTCCTTGTACTCCTCTTTCCTTACTTAGTGTTGTAATCTCACAGATCACATAAGGTTACCAATAATACATACTAAAACATACATATAAAACAAAGACAAGAGATAAAAACAAATAGGTAAAGTAACATATTATATTATATGAAATGAGTCCATACAACACAGAGAATTGAACTGAGTTCTCATTTGGCTCAACAGCCTAATATATATGATTACAGAACGGTTACAAAATAACTACCTATCGGTTCGGTGAACCGACACGACCTTAGGTGGCCGACTTAATCTCTAGTTTAGTCAGTCGACACTGATCGACTAAGTCGGCTCATTGACTTAGTTGGCTGATCGACTAAGTCGGTTATCGTTCAAGTCGACTTATCGACTTGCTCCTTCTACATCTCCCCCATGAACAAAATGTTTCTTCATCTCGAAGAAACAGGGAGGTACAAAATTCTTCCTGGTTGGTCTCAATAGTTATTATGGTGGGTTGTGAAGTCTGATGGTCGGTCTTTTCTATACATAGACTTCTACAATGGCTGGGGTTGTTACTGCGAGGTGATGTTGGAAATCTGTCCAACTCTGCAAAATTTTCTGGATGTCGATGGTGAGTGTGGTCAAGCCTGATAAGATCGACATCTTCTTGAAAATGGAGACTTCAACTATTCTCTCCATGTCAAGACCCATAAACTGGTCCTTCTCCTCTGTAGTCTCGATAAGTCGTTTCATCCGTGGACAAATGATGTTGACTTTTTCTAAGTTGGGGATAGCTTGATGCACCCACTGATGTGCCTCCCTCTCTAGTCTCTGCAGTTTGGCTGTTTCGAGCACTATTTGTTCTTCTATTGTGGTCCTTAGTGCTTCCTTAGTGGTTTTCCTGCTTTCCAAGGCCTGGATCCCTTGTCGGGTCTGCCGATATTGCTGATAGACTTACCCGTAGTAATTAGGCCAGTCTCTCAGTATTTCTTCAATTATGACAGACTTTTCCATGTGATCCTGCAGTACTTTATAGGCTTCAGTGAAGGCGGTGTGCTGTGCCATTAGTAGTCAGGCAAATTCTTCTTTTTGTTCCTCTTTTGTTTCCTGGATCTGTGTTTTGAGGGCCGACATCATGCTCTCAAATAGCTGATACGCCCTTTCGAGCGGTTTGTCTGTGTCGACCTCTACGGGGCCTTGCATGATGGACTGGGCCAGATTCCTACATTTGTGGAGGAACTTGATCTGTTCTGCATTTTGGTCGTCAAGTTCCTTACATCTTTGCTCACTTCTCGTCTTTGCTTCGCCTGCCAGGGTCTTTAGAAGTTTTCCTAGATCTAGGTTGGTCAGTGAAGTTGCATCCTTTAATTTGATGTGGACCCTTGATGGCTATCCATGATGCTCCTTCTTCTGTTTCTCCGCCCTCTTCTTATGCTTTTCTTTTTCTGCTTGTGTCGGTACCTGTGTACCTGCAAAAGTCGAGTCGGGCTCTTTGGTTTGTGGGACGGTGTTTGACGGTTTCTTTGGTTGGGGAGGTGGGATGTCTGTCGCCTCTGGTTGGTTAGATTCAAGGGGTACATAAGTGGACACAGTTGGTGTTGATGGTTGTGGGGAAGTGTGGGTGGGTGGTGGATTGTCGGGGCGGGGAGGTGAGTCTAAATCGGAGAACATTTGATTAATTTCTCGGGCTATGTCCTCTTCATTTTCTTCTCCTCCAGTCGGGGCAGTGGCTAGTGGGTTAGCTTGAGGTACGGTTGGGGTGATAGTTGAGGTCTGACGTGCAACCACTTCAGCCTCCTTGTCAGGATTTCTCTCAAAAGTCGACGTGATGGTTGCAAAAGTTCTGGATTGGGCTTCGGGTCCTGGTTGGTATCCACCGGTCGTGTAGAGAGGTGCTTTTGTAGATATTTTCTGGGCCGACGTAAATAGCTCAGGCAGTTTCTCAATGAATGCCTGTAAATCTCTGTCCTTGTCGAATTTTGCCTTTACCTCTTCCGACATCACATTTTTGCACAAGTCGAGGGGGCTTATTGACTGTGGTGCTGATACTTGTTCCTCGGTTATTTTCGTCGATGATGAGGCTGGAGGCGTCGACACAAGATCGACAACGTTTTTAGGTGTCGTCGTGGTCTTAGATTTCTTTGGTCGACCTGCTTGTGCTCCCGCCTCGACGAATCTTTGGAATTGGGTCTCGACCGACACCTTGTTTGTTGCGACATCCTCTATTATGTCAAGGGCCGTGGCTGCCAGTTCCTCCTCGTCTTTTGATGAGTCTACAAGGATAAGCTTGCGCTTACCTTTGCCTTGTTGTTGTTGTTGTGTCTTGAACTTCTTCCTAGCCACTGCTATATCCTTTGAAATTTTTTGAATGATGCCTTTTGTGACAGCATACTCAGGGTTTTTTGGCTCTATCTCCCCCCTTGGCTCCTGGGTCGGGATGACACTTTCTGCAGCCGGATGAATTACCTGTTGTTCTGGCTGTGGCTCTGCTGTCTGGGGTTTTGCTCTCTTTGCGGACGGAGGTTTGATGGTTATTTGAAGTCAGTCGGTGTGTTCGATCGGTGTCTCCTCCGACACAAATGTGCTGATATAGAGGTTGAGCTCATAGTCTTCCTATTTTTCCTGGGCGATGAGCAGTTCCGCAATCAAGAAGTCGATCTGATTTGCTGCTGCTGGTACTGGTATTTTGCTTTTGGCCTGTCGAGACAATTCCCGAAAAATATGATCGACCGATGGATAATAGTTGAGGGCTTTGGCATTTGAGTTGTCACCTTGCATGTACCACACCGAAGTA
Organism: Pseudotsuga menziesii; assembly: GCA_001517045.1. NCBI lineage: Eukaryota > Viridiplantae > Streptophyta > Pinopsida > Pinales > Pinaceae > Pseudotsuga > Pseudotsuga menziesii. Next base: position 576,330 of record LPNX010754751.1, read on the forward strand.
TGGTCAAGCTCCAGCTGAATATGGGAGTTCATCGGTAGATTTCTTCGGATGTTTTGAGGCACCCTCCATCTAGTTGTGCGGACTTTGAGCTGTTGAAACCAGTTCTCCAACAGTATTTTCCTGTGCTCAAGCTCCTACAAGGTTCCTCTTTGGGAGAATGGTTTGAATCTCCACATGTGGAACCTCGATGGTTCCTAAAAGAGTGGGCTCCCCTCTGGGCAGATGTGGTACATGACTATCCATAAGATTAGGGAGGGAAACTTGATGATTCCCCCCGTTTCTTGGCACCTTTCACAGATGGTTTTGACCATGTCGGCTAAATATTCGGCCCATCTGTATATCATTATGTGTGTGGCAATGGTGTCAACAGCTTCTAACATGTCTAACTTAAGGTCACTACCTCGACCTGACATGGTGAGTGTGATTGCGATTATTTTGGCCACAATCTGTGGCATGCGAGTTGTGATTTGGCTAATCATCAATCCCTTCGAGTTCTTTCCCGAAGTTGACCTAGTGAGCTCTTCGACCAGTCCTTATTTGATACTGAGTGGTACTGGGTTTCCTTCGTTTGAGAGACCAGTGAGCTGGGAGATGACTTCTGTCGAGATGTCGACCGGTCGGTCGAAGTAGAACCGACCATTGTGGTACTAGCTGATGATGAATTTTACAGCAGTCTCCTTTGTGCCACCAAAGCTAGCCATGAGTGGTGCATTGACATAGTTAAATATAGTGTTGTATTTGATCTTCTCTGCAGCTTGAGTGGCTTTTTTGTTAACAAAATCCCACTCTTACATCTTGGCCCAGAGTTTCTGCCATGAGCCTTCCTGCACCTTGGCATTCTTAATGTTTTTCATCCTGCGAACTAAAGGGGTATCCGCAACATGTAGTTCCTTGGTTTTGGTCGAAGCTATGGTTTGTTTGGGTGCCATTGTGTCGGTTGGGTGGACGATTTCACTAAGGGTATCTCGGATTTTAGTCGATTGGATGCTTTGGTGCTCTCTCTGTATGAATTGCGGTGAATGATCCTTCAGCGATCCAGTATTTATAGGCGATGCTGTGGATGTGTGCGTAGATGGGTGTATTAATGGCGGACGTGATGTTCTGGCTGGAACACTTGAGTGTGCGTTAATGGCGAATTGCTTTCGACGCTCAATGGCACTATCGAGGTCGTCGGCCGATGTCGGTTATGAGAATGGTCGATGAAAGTGGTCGGTCGATGAAAATGGTCGATGATGTGATGTCGATGGGCATGATGTCGGTTGTCGAAATGGTAATTTCTTGTCATATTTTCCTGGATGTATGATATGTTTTTGGCCTTTGGAATTTTAAGTTTTTATAGCTTTTGGTTTATGGTTATGGTCGTTATATGATTTTTTTTTTCTAATTTCTGTAGCGTTTTAGTCGGGCTCCATTAACGAGCTTCCGAAATACTATGCCTTGTAATGTCCTGAGTCGGACTGATCCATTGGTATGTATCTCTTCGACAATGTAAGGTCCCATCCATTATGTATGGAGCTTTTTAGGTTTACCTTTTACTCAACTATTGTATAGTAGAGCCAGGTCTCCTACCGACAAGTTTTTGTTTTTGATGTTTCGGTCGTGCCATGATTTCTGTTGTTGGTTCTAGATTTCTTGATGTTGTATTGCCATTAGTTGGTGCTCTTCAAGTTTGATTAGTTGCAATAGTCGGTCCTTTCTTCCTTGTTTGACATCGACATGTAGTATTTCTGCAATGATAGGGGTCTGTTGTCGGAAGTGAAGTGGAACTATTGCTTCTTGTCCATAGACTAGTCAAAAGGAGTTTGGTCAGTTGAACATTTATATGTTGTTCTGTATGCCCATAATACTGCTGGTATCTTCTCGTCCCAGTCATCCTTATCAGCATTACATATTTTGGTTAGTCCTTTTGTTAATGTTTTGTTAAATGCTTCAATTGATCCATTCGATTGAGGATGGTATGCTGTACTTCGACGATGGTCGATTTGGAACTGGTCGGTTAGGGTTTTGATAGTTTTATTGATGAAGTGTGTTCCTTGGTCACTAATTAAAGCTAGTGGATAGCTAAATCTAGTGATGATATTCTCATAGATAAACTTAGCAGCTATCTCACTAGAACATGTGTCGACTAGTTTAGCCTCTACCCATTTAGTGACATATTCAACTGCAGTTATGATATACCTTGCACTTGTCCTTTTTGTTGTTATAGGAAATGGTCCTATGAATTCTATGGCCCAGATTTCAAATGTCAAACTTGGGTTTACTGATATCAGAGGCATTTCTGTGCTAGGCAGGGGTCGACCTAGTCGTTGACATCTGTCACATTGAGTGACAAAATTTTTGCAATCTCTGTGGAGTGTCGGCCACCATAACCCTAACTGTTGTATTTTCTTTGCAGCTGTGTTTGCTTGGAAATGTCCTCCTGCAGGTCCATAATGTGCTTCATGCATAATGTTATCCCTTTCTTGTTCTAGTACACACCTTCTGAGGATGTCATCTAATCCCATTTTGTATAAGAATCCATTTATAAGACTATAGGGTGCAGCCTTAATAGCTAAGATCTGCTTCTTCTTTGTACTCATTCCTTCTGGTGCATGTCCCTCTTCCAAGAAATGGGCTATTTCTTCTAGTTCTACTGGGACTGCTTCTATTCAAAATAAATGTGCATCAGGTAAGTCATCATCGACTCCTGTCGGTTCTTCTCCTGTGTCGATTCAGGATAAATGGTCGGGACTGACATTTAACTTGCTTGGTCGGACAACGAATTCGAATTCAAATTCTTGGAATAATAATAACCATCGACAGATTCTTCCATGATGTAGTGGTTTATTGACGAGATACTTAAGTGCCTGATGGTCTGTATAGAATATAAATGGGTTAGCTAAGAGATAATGCCGATATTTTTGTAGTGCAAAGGCCATGCCTAGGGCTTCTCTTTCTGTTGTCGAATAGTTCCTCTCAGCTTTGTTTAATTTTCTGCTACTGTAAACTATAGGATAATCCATTCCATCTTCTTCTGGTTGAGTTAGGATTGCTCCTATTGCTAGGCTTGATGCATCAATGTGAACATGGAATTTGATCGACCAGTTTGGGAACTTTAGGATTGGTGCTTTGACTAGTTTTCTTTTTAATTTTTTGAATGATATGTGGCACTCCTCTGTCCAGTTGAATTCTTGATCTTCCCTTAATAGTTCTTCAAGTGGATAGGTCATATCTGAATAATATCTTATGAACTTTCTGTAATAGCCTGTGTGGCCAAGTAACACCCTAACTTATTTTGGGTTTACTGGTGGTTTTAGGTCGAGGATAATTTTGATCTTTGCAAATTCAACCTTAATACCTTCCTTACAGACAATGTGCCCTAATAATATTCCTATGGGGGTCACAAAGATGCATTTCTTAATGTTTAGGGAGAGTTGAATTTGTCGACATCTTTCCAACATAAGTCTGAGCCATTTACAATGATCCTTTAACATGGAATATATTGTCCAATCATCAACGTATACTACCATGGTTTTGTAGATATATTCCTGAAATGTTTTGACAATAATTCTAGAAAATACTGCAGGTGCATTTTTTAATCCAAAAGGCATAACCTTGTAAGCAAATGAGCCAAATTCGCACACAAAGGTTGTCTTCTTCTGATCTTCTTTAGCTATTGGCACTTGGTTATAACCTAAGAATCCATCTGTAAATGAGTAGCATTCATGTCCTACAACCTCATTTAAGATTTCATCTACATAAGGAGTTGGAAATGGGTCTGTCAGTGTCACTTTGTTTAGTTCCTTGAAGTCGACACAAATTCTTAGTTTGGTCAGGTCATGTTTCTTAGGCTGTACAACCATTGGAATTGCCCATTCTGATTGGTCGATAGGATAGATGATGCCTGCTGCAAGCATGTTATCAATTTCCTTTTTGACTATCTCCTTGTATTTGCGAGCTAGTTTATAAGGCCTTTTCTTCACAGGTCGAACATCAAGTTTAGTATCGATTTTCATTTCTCCCATTTCGTGGACTAAGCCTTTGTGGTCTTTATAATCTCTAGCAAATACGTCTTGGAACTCTTTTAATTGTTAAATTTCCATATGCTTAGCTAAGACATTAGTATTTCATTTCATTTTCATAACAAAAGCATATAAATAGGATCACTGAAAGATAGACAAGCACAACCATACAAAAGGAACACACAGATTTATCCTGGGAAAACCCAGCAAAAGCTTCCTCAATATAGATGCCCCAAAGATAAAAGATAAAACCAGCAAGGAGATCAAAGCCCAATCCTCCTCCTTCTCCAGCTACTTCTCTTCTCCACTAATGCGCTACACAAGTGAGAGTGTGTGTGTCACAAATGAGCAGCACTACACCTCTATTTATATTCATCCATTCACTTAAGTTAACTCATTTGACATGTAGGCTCGAGTTAAATCATGTAGGCTCGAGTTACACATGTAGGCTCAAGTAACCACACTGGGGTGCTGATGACCCACCTTTACAATTAGAGGGGACTACCTCATGACTCTTATTAGTTCTTTCGATTAGGAGCATTAGGGTACAATGTAATACAAGTGGTTCTCCTGGAAGGACCATCGGGGACCACAAAAAAGATACATATAGAATATTCTTTGAAGTTACAATATTTCAACACTCCCCCTTAACGAGAAGGGTATTCTACAGCAACATCAACAACAACAAGAGTATAGATAGGGGACATCATCAACATCAGCAGGGTAGCACATCTATAAATCATTGGAAGCTTTTCAACATCATGTAGTCTTCATCTTCAATCTTCAGTCTTCATCATCAGCAACATCTTCAGTCTTTGATCAACAACATCTTCGGCATTTTGATCTTTCAATTAACAACGACATCTTCGGCACTTGGACCTTTCGATCAGCAACATCTTCAGCACTTTGACTGTTCGATCAGCAACAACATCTTCAGCATTTTGACCTTTCGATCAACAACATATTCAGCACTTTGACTTTTCGATCAGCAACAACATCTTCAACATTTTGTCCTTTCGATCAGCAACATCTTCAACATTTTGACTTTTCGATCAGCAACAACATCTTCAGCACCTTGACCTTTCGATCAGCAGCAACATCTTCAGTACTTTGATCTCTCAATCAGCAATATCATCATCAACACTTTTCCCTTTCGATCAGTAGCAACATCATCATCATCATATTCTGATCTGTCGATCGTAATCATTAGCACATTCTGATCTTTAGATCAGAAACATCATCATCATACTCTGATCTTTCGATCAGAAACATCATCAACATACTCTGATCTTTCAATCAGAAACATCATCAACATACTCTGATCTTTTGATCAGAAACATCATCATCATACTCTAATCTTTCGATCAGAAACATCATAATCATAGTGCGTACGTCATCATCATCATACTCTGATCTTTCGATCGGTACGTGATCATCATCATACTCTGATATTTCGATCAGTATGGGATCATCATCATCAGCAAGAACCTGCAATCCACAACTCAAAGACAGAAAGTCTTTGGATCATTTTTGGACTTAAAGTCCAGGGATGATACAATCCCACCACATTCTCGACAACCGAAGTTACCGGATTGATTACAGGAGAATCAGTCCCTATCACTTTAGGACTATGTCCAAGGATGATGCAATCCTACCACATTCTCGAGGACCGAAGCCACCTGATTGATTACGGGAGAATCAGTCCCTATCACTTTAGGACTATGTCCAAGGATGATGCAATCCTACCACATTCTCGAGGACCGAAACCACCAGATTGATTACAGGAGAATTAGTCCCTATCACTTTAGGACTATGTCCAAGGATGATGCAATCCTACCACATTCTCGAGGACCGAAGCCACCAGATTGATTATGGGAGAATTAGTCCCTATCACTTTAGGACTATGTGCAAGGATGATGCAATCCCACCACATTCTCGAGGACCAAAGCCACCGGATTGATTACGGGAGAATCAATCCCTATCACTTTAGGACAATGTCCAAGGATGATGCAATCCTACCACATTCTCGAGGACCGAGGTCATCGGATCTATTATGGATAGATGTCCCGGGATGATACAATCCCTCTTCATTCTCGAAGACCGAGGTCTTCGGATCAATTTAGGGCAAGTGCCCAGGGATGATACAATCCCACCACGTTGTCGAGGACCAAGGTCACCAGATCTATTGTGGATAGATGTCCTGGGATGATACAATCCCTCTTCATTCACGAAGACCGAGGTCTTTGGATCACTTTAGGGCAAGTGCCCAGGGATGATACAATCCCACTACAACATCACTACTCCCCCTTTCGGGGAAGATCTTTTCGAACCACACCAAGCTTGTCTCGAAAGTGTTCGAACTCTACTTGAGGCAGAGGCTTCGTCAGTACATCATCGTCCAAACCATCATCATCTACATCTTCAGTATGTGAATACTGAACTATCACCATATGTATCTCCAGTATGTGAATACTGAAAGCATCATCATCTATGTCTTCAGTATAGAAATACTGAATCACCATCATCTGTATCTACAGTATGTAAATACTAAAACATCATCTATATCTTCAGTATGGGAATACTGAAATCATCATCATCTCTATATTCAGTATAGAAATACTGAATCACCATCATCTGCATCTACAGTATCATCATCTGCATCGTATCTTGTATGTAGAAATACTGGATTTCTACGTGTTACGTCGGAACATAGGGTTCTTTGTCATCACAATTATGTTTATCACATAGAATCATTGTAGTGTCCATCTTCAGGTCAAAGAGACTTGATATCAGCTTCTGAAGCCATATGGCTTCACAACTTAGTAGAGCAATCTGCTATGTATTCTTCTTCAACTGTACTAAGAGAAACACTTGACTATTTCCTGCTAAACCATGAACTCATAACAGACCTCAAACAAAAACATCTACCTGATGTGCTTTTCCTATCTGAGATACTTCCAGCCCATTCTGCATCTGTGTAGCCATACATCTATACTCATGGCTACCATCATAGTATAGACCAAAGTCTATAGTCCCTTTCAGATATCTCATCACAAGTTTTACATCTACTAGGTGAACCCGTCTTGGTTGAACAAGATATTGACTTAAGGTGTTCACAGCAAAACAAATGTCTAGTTTGGTATTTGTTAAGTACATCAATGACTCAATGATCTGTCTGTAGTGAGTCACATCCACTAACTCTAATGAGTCATCAGCTAACAGCTTCAGGTTGGAGTCCATGGGTGTGGCCATGACTTTGCATTCCAACATATTGAATCTCTTCAATATCTCTACCACATACTTTCCCTGGTTGAGAAAGATTCCTTTTGAACTTTGCCATACTTCCAGACCTAGGAAATAATGCATTAACCCAAGGTCTTTCATCTCAAATTCTTCTGCTAGTTTCTTCTTGCTTTCCATGATCTGTTTCTCATTCCCTGTTAAGAATAAGTCATCCACATATAGTAATAGAATGATAGGTACATCTTCTACAACCTTGTAGGAAAGGTTAGGATCGAATTTACTCTTGGCAAAGACCATGCTCATTAGGAAACTATCTATTCTTCCATACCAAGCTCTGGGAGCTTGCTTCAAGCCATAGAGGGCCTTCTTCAACTTGCATACTTGATTCGATCTAACTTCAACTTCAAATCCTCGTGACTATTCGATGTAAAACTCTTCCTCAATCATACCATTAAGGAAGGCTTGTCTTTACTTCATCATGGAAGAAACTACCATGATAGTTTTGAAGGAAGTGTACCTTGCTTCCTGGAGTAAGTGTCTCTTTCTGATAGAAACCTCTAGCCACAACTCTTACCTTACTTCTATTAGCAAAATATCTTATCTTGCAAATCCATTTGGAAGATACCATATTCTTGCTTTTTGGTTTGAGTACTATATCCCAAACATCATTCTAGTATCATAACATCTTCTATGAGTTTGTCTTCTCAAGTCATCAACATATCCTAGTCTTCTGCATTCAACCTTGAAGGTTGGAACCCACTTTACTCTTGGTAAAGTCTCGATCCATCACAAAGATATCCATCATGTCGTACCCTGTCGAACTCAGATATAATTTTCTGTAGTCACTCCCCCTGAAGTGGAGTATCATCTTCCCTCTTCATTCTGTACAGGTGGTTCTATGCTTGATATATACTGGTCAATAGAGTATGTCATGTCATAGTCTATTATTTATGGGGAGAATCACGAACCTTGGTTTGTACACTTGTTCCATCATATCGTATACATCATTCCCCATGATCAACTGTTATTCTTTGATCATAGCTTCTTTCATAGCATTCTTTTCTTCATCTTGAGTTATCTCTTGTACCCATGGTGGTCTTCATCCTTCAAGGTGGATCTACCACTCTCTGAAGCTCTTTCTTCCGTCATGGTGTCTCTGACCCTGGGAGCTTCAGATTCATGTTTATTGGAGTGAACCTTGAATTGTCATCACTTGTTTTTCGGAACAAGTCTCATCCTTCTTTTCTTGTAGGAGGTTGTACATGGCCTTTCCTACAATTCAAATGCACCAGTTGCATGGTTAGAACTATTTCATAAAA
>LPNX010754751.1:587090-602906 GCA_001517045.1 Pseudotsuga menziesii
GAAGGACCATCGGGGACCACAAAAAAGATACATATAGAATATTCTTCGAAGTTACAATATTTCAACATTAATAAGTTCACTATCTCTGTGGTCTGTCCTTCACTCTAGTAGTCACCAATCTTTGCCATTTTTGGTCGGTCATCATTTGAGATGTCAAATTCTTTAGTTTTGACTTTAGCATCTAGCCATTTTGGTGCTTTGGCTTCATTGACCGGTCGAATTCCTTCTTTAAATTGTGAGAATGTAGCAGGGAAGTCGGCTGCAGTCATTCTGTCGGTATCCTGTTTGTCGGTTGTTTCTACTTTCAGGATTATACAGATAGGTTTGGTTGTTTCGACATGGTTGGATTTCCATCTAAAGATTTTCCCTTCTGTATTTTCATTGTCTAACTGTAGTCTTGTCGACTGTGGTTTTGTCCTTGTTTGGATATTGTTACATTTCATTGTCTGTCGGTTATCTTGTAAGGGTTTGTTTTCGGTCGGCTGGATAAATTCTTTAATCTGTTTTGCTGTTTCGACCAAGTTTTCATTTTGAGGTATAAAGTTGAAGTCTTTAATGAATTTTTCTCGGAGTTCATGCCATAAGAATGTTTCACCTCTGGCTTCTTCCATTTTATACCATTTTTTTGGTAAGTCGGCGAGGGTTGATGGGAATAAGTGTGGCCATGCTCGTTCATCCTTGTATCCCAGTCTTCTCCACTCTTTTTCACAGGTTTTAATATGATCTTCTGGGTTCTGTCCTTGAGTAAATATAGGTATCTGAGCTTGTTGGGTTAAATTATTTCCTCCAAACCTTTTGATAAAGTAAGTCGAAGCTGTTGTCTAGGTATGCAGTCTTGTCTGATGGGTATGCCACCATCTAGAAGCTTGTCCTGTAAAAGTTTCTACTAGGCTTTGAAGTTATCCATGTTCACCAATATTTCTTGAAACTTGTTCTACATGCATGACTGGTGATTCCATTTCCTTGTATCTTGGTACCTGTGTAGTATTTACATTGGTAGGTTGTAAGGTAGGGTATTCGTTAATTTTTTTCTCAAAGATTTTTGGGACAATGGACACTATGAAGCACTGTTGGGTGGGATTTTTCTGCACTTTTTGAATAGTCCAACACCCTCTTGCTTGTGTTTTGTAGTTCTCGATCTCCCAATCATATAATTCGGCGTCTGAATTATAGCCAACTGAGTCCTGGTCGCCTAAATGAAGTTCTCCGTAGATGTTAGGTTCTGTATAATCTGTATTGTTTTGAATCTAGTAGAGTTGTCGGACGTCGGCTTCTTCATCGATAGGTTCAGTCCAAGGTTCTCTTTGACATGGGTGAATAGGTACAATGTCCTTTTGTCCATTTCCTTTCAATTTGATCCTCTCTTTGTCCAGGGATATCGATGCTTTCATCTTTCTACCCCAAGGTCGGCCTACTAACGCTGGGAAGGAACTGGATCCTTCCTTAGGGTCAATGATTTCAAAGTCGACCTTGGTCGAGATTCCTTTTATGGTTGTGTCAACGTTCTTCCAGACTCCAATGGGTTCAATTAGGCCCTGGTTGGCTCATTTGAGGTATATGCCTGACTCATAGAGTCGAGGTCTGCCCATTTGTTCCCAAGTGTCATGAGTCATGATGTTTACTTGTGATCCAAAGTCGAGCACTACTTGTCGGACATGGTATCCTTCAATTTCCAGGTCAACAAGTGGGTTGGCATCACCTTTGTCTTTTTGATTTAAGCTGCAAATGTTCTTTGTTTGTTTTTCAGAGTTGTTATGTTTTAATTCATATAGTAAGTCGATGAACTGAGAGACCGAATTGTCTTTTTGTATGAGCTGTATTAATTTGTTTATTGTGTTATGTCGATTGTCGTGAGCTTGTTCTTGTCCTGCAATTTCTTTGAATACCTTGGTTGCTTCTTTGTATGTTTGTTTTTCTTTCAGTGGATCAGGATATACAGTTTTCTCTTTTATTTTGCTGATTCTTGGGTTATCAGTGCCTGTTTTTGTTCCTTGTCGAGTTACAATATGCAATTTTTTTGTGTTTATTATATCATTTTTTTGTACATAGGACAAGACATTAACATTTTTCTTTGTATTAATTTTTTCCAACATGGTAGGGCAATCCTCTAGTGATTGATCCCCTACTCCACAATGCATACAGAATTTGAGATCAGTTCTGTCTTTATACGGACAATCTGTGTACCGATGTCCCTCCTTATAACATGTAAAGCACTGGATGGGTCGACGTGGTCGGTTGTCGCGATTCCTAGGGAATCGACCTCTTCCTCCGTATCCTCCTCGTCGATTGTCGTACCGACGCTCATATCGTTGGCCGTCATATCTCTGACTGTTCTGGTCATTTGGTAAATTGTTTTGCTCATTATGTTGTGCAACTGCATTCGTTTGGTAGATTGCCTGATAGTTTTGTTGGTTCTTCAGGTTCAAATGACAGTCAGCCGTGTTATGATTTTTGGTTTCATAGATTGCACACCATGATGCCTTGCCGTTCTTCATGTTGAACTTGCAGTCTTTTGTCGAGTGGTTCCCGTGTTCCTGGCAAATGTCGCAAAAAGATTTGGTCTGCACAAATCGAACGTCCTGTTGGTTGTATTCTTGTCGACAGTTATATTTGGAGTGGCCGGCCGTCGAGCATTTGGTGCACCAGATCTCCTGATTCTTGAGGTTTAACTCCTTCAAGGACTTCTACACACTCTCTAGCTGTTCTTCTAATCTGTGGTCAGTGGAGTAAGCGGGTATATCCTCATCCATCTCCACTTGAAGAGCTTTTGTTACTGCATCTTTGTAAGATTTGAATGTTTCCAGACTGATGTGTTGGTGTAATTTCTGAGATAACCCTGCAAGAAACCACTGGATTAGTAACTGTTCATCTATAACATAGTCCAGCTAGTTCAGAAGGTCTTTCCAACGCTTATCATAGTCACGGATAGTTTCCCCTGGCTTCTGTGATGTTGTTTTTAGTTTTTTCGCTGCCAGGTGTTTGGCATCTGGAGTTTTGAAAAATGATAGAAATTGCACCTTAATCTTAGCTTTGGTTGCTCTAGGTTGTCTTTCTGAAAAGGTCATATACCAGGTCAATGCCCTTTTCCTCAAGGCTCCGACGAACTGTGCCATTTGTCTATCTTCGTTTGTAACTTGCCGGGACTTGAACCCGGGTCTCTCGGGTGAGAGCCGAGTATCCTAACCAACTAGACTACAATGGAACCAATGTTGCAATATCACAGATCACATAAGGTTACCAATAATACATACTAAAACATACATATAAAACAGAGACAAAAGATAAGAACAAATAGGTAAAGTAACAGATTATATTACATGAAATGAGTCCATACAACACAGAGAACTGAACTGAGTTCTCATCTGGCTCAATAGCCTAATATATATGATTACAGAATGGTTACAAAATAACTACCTATCGATTCAGTGAACCGACACAACCTTAGGTGGTTGACTTAATCTCTAGTTTAGTCGACCTGCTGACTTAGTCGGCTAATCGACTAAGTCGGCTGATCGACTAAGTCGGTTATCATTCAAGTTGACTTAATGAATTGCTCCTTCTACACTTAGGCATAATTCTATGTAAATTCTGCCCTTCCATCCCGGGCCCAACAGGCCCCCAACACTCACTTGTGGCTTGTACCGAGCCACGCGAGCTACTGCTCCATAAACTGACTTGCACGAACTTTGTTTTGAAAATCTTCCACGATTTTCAGCTGCTTCTCTTTTTCTTCGTGCACTTCTTCTTCAACTTTTGGCATGTGCTCCACCAGGTCGGAATTGACGTGTTTTAGCATGTTTCTTTCAACTGAGGCTGCGGCGTCGCACACCTTCTGGTGCACAGGATGAATTGGCCCTACGACCCTTTCCTCTTCTGCCTATAACTCTTCTACCTTTTCCTCGCGTTCCTACTGATGTGCGCACAACGCAATGGTTTGTTGTTGCAGGCTACGCATTTCTGCGGTTTTGACCTTTTTCTGCTCCAAGGGAAGCTACTTTATTTCATTTCGCATCTGTGTGATATTTGCTTCCAACGTAGTGAGGTCACATGCAATCTTCTGTGATTTCTCATCATCCAGTAGAGTCTCCCAAGTTTGGGAGACTTGGTCGACGACTTTAGCACATATCTGCTCTGCTTCCTATACCCATTTTGTAGCCTATGTGGCTGCGTCACATCGGCTTTCCAGCACTTCTTTCGGTGTGCTGGGGATCTGTTGTGCTTCTAATTCAGTTACCTTCTTCTTAAGATCACTAGCTATCTTTCACAGCCTAAGGACCTTATCCTTTGATGGCATATCATGTGAGATTTTACATCAGCCATATTTGAACAAACAATATTAATGACGTGGGTGAGCTTCTACTTACTTTCTTCTTCTTTCTTTGCTTCATGGGTAAACCTGTGCATTTTGGCCTTTAGTTTGCTAAGAGACTTGACTGAGTGCTTTACCTGTTTGTTAAGAGTATTTCCTCGTATCCAGATCTCTGTAACCGCTGCTCTCTGTAGAGCATGCACATCCTTCAACTAGACCTCCGAGAACCACAAGTTTTGGTATCGAGCTCCACGGCATAGTACAGGTATGTCTATCTGCTGATACTCTGCAGGGTCGGAACATACAATAAAGGAGATTTGAATTATCAACCAAGCATAGTGGAAAGGGGTACTGTCTTCCTGTGCTGAAGCAACATCCCGAAGCAACTCATTCAACAAAACTTTGGATAGATTGAATTGCACTCCTTCTGCACAAAGTGCAACCAACATTATTATTCATGCAGTACATTGCTGGGGGTTCGCGACACACAAGAGTTTGTGTGTCAAAATTGTGGCTGCCATGTGAGTAGCAGGGTTCTCGATGGATGAAATTGGAAATTCTTCACCAGAGCTGGCCAGTTTATATTTTTCCCGAGTTTGTGCAATCTTATCTGGGCCCTCGCCTTCCTGAAATGTCTCTTTAGGATCCTGCCCAAGTCGCAGTAACCCCGTGATTGCTAAAATGAGATCAACATCAATTGAGTGGGGCTTTTCTAGTCATAGGAAGCCTGCATGAAAGGCTACCAATAACTGTTTTACATAGGTAGTCCCGAACCTCACCAGAAATGACCATACTATAACCTCACTAGTTCGTTGCTCAGAGTTTGTCACAGTAATAGTGTTTTCCCTCGGTATGCTAGGATCGAAGTCAGGGTAGTGATGATTGATAAATACCCTAACCGACGCTAGGCATACTTCATACATACAATTTAAATTTTCCGAAAGGAATTCGTCCTTTTCATTGCATGGGCATACCCCAGCTCTTAGATCAAATATTTTTGCATTATGCCACTACTATCCTGCCATTGAATTAGTAGTTATTGTTATGCAGCATGTGGTACGCCATGAAGCTCGTTGTCAGTTTATTTTTTATGTCCTTTTTAGTAAGGTGTCGTGTATTTTCACACGTGCGATCTCTTTCCACTTTGTACATCCCTTCTGACACATGGAGATTATGGCGGCTGGGTCACTATCCCTCGGATCTATCATGATCCACGTAGTTATGCTGTATTGATGGAGGTCGTTGCCCGCAACGGTTATGTCCACAAATATTTCTTGCTTTAGTACGTGTAGCGCAACATCAACTATGGGATGTTCACTTGTAAATTCAAATGTATGGGTAAAGTTGATAGTTAAAATTTCCCATTCGATGGTTCCTCGTCGCAGCTCCTCTGAGGTGTACCAACCTCTTGGCACCATTTCCAAGCTGTGGATGAATCGGTGAACCCATTCTTGTCGCGGGTATGCCTGCCAAGCCATGCGACAATGATCAATATGTTTTCCAGGATCTGACAATCCTGTGTATTTTTTATTAGCATAGTTGATCTCATCTCCAAATATGATCTTCATCAATCTTCTTCATTGTGGCCATTCAGATATGGACTGTTTATGCGTACCCCACCATCTAGAGGGCGTAGCTTTCATCACATGGTCCAAATTGGACAGTCGCTGTGATTCCGTGACCTTTTCTTAAAATTCTTCCAAGAATGATGCAAGGTTAGGAAATCCTTCATACGTAGGCAACACACTTGCTTCGACTCCTACCCGTCGAACAAATTTTGTAACTCTCGCACATATGTGCATGGAGACTTCACGTAGCCTGTTCTGCCAGTTTTCTAGGGCTTCCCCCGAGTCAGACGTACACGAACTCATGCCGTGCCAACTCAAGTTTCCATCAACTGTGGGGTTAATATAATCTTCCTTTGAAGACACAATGCTATATAGCCGGTCCAGATAGTTCTCTTGCCCTTCGCTATGCACATTATCCACATATTGCTTCCCTTCAAGGGGATCAATGGGCGTAACCACTCGCATTTCAGAATCTTCGAAAGACAAGATCCTTTTCTTGAAGTTTATCATGGTTTGGTTGTCTATTTCCCAGTCAATCCCTAGAAGCGTCGGATAGGGGTTTGTGTCATCAACAATGTCAATGATATCGAAGTCAGCATATGTTCTCAAGCCTTCGATGTCCACAGGTACTTGGGATAGTCTACCAATTGGTAACAAATCTGCGGTGTTGTCTTCTATGAGTGCTGTCAACTTTGCGACAACATCTTTGTCATGGATTAGTGCTAAACAACTTTTGAAAAAGTACTTGAGCTTACTAACCTTTTTAGTGGGAGGCCTTCTATTAGTTGTTCAAATATTTTGGGCATATCTCTCACTTATCCCGATGTCGACGGTTGACTGGTATCAACAAAATCTTGGCACCTCCAAGAAGACTTCCTTCTCCTGTTGGACATCTAGCGGAGCTTTCTTTTGTGCTGCAGGTCGCACCTACGGATGTCCCTATGGTGTGTTTTGGTCTGCTCCAGGCGCAACACCTCCTCTTGTAACTACAACAAGGTTGGGTTGTCTTGGTTTGATAGAAATCATTTGAATATTCAGATTGGGGTTTGGATTTTGATTCTGCACTGGGTTGGGGTTAACGATAGTTCTAGCCTGCCATTTCACAATAAGTTGCAGACGCCGTTCGACAGTGTGATCAAATGATTTACAATATGTACAATTTTTTGCAGGACTTTGACAACCTTGGGAAAAATGTCCTGGTTGCCCACAATTATAGCACACAACTTGGTCTCTTCCTTGAGCAAATATGCCTCCTGGTTGTTGTCGTTGACCTCTAAAGTTCTCACCCCCCCTTTGTGGAGGGTATTGTTGTTGTTGAGGATACTGCTTTGGCTGATATTGCAGTTGAGGATATTGTTGTTGTTGGAATTGCGTAGGTTTATACTGAGGCTACGCTCATTCAGCTTGCATTTGTTTCTCATTCTTCATTAGGTAGGTATCCATCGTTTTCTCTTGGAGTAGTTGAAGTGCTATGTAGTTCTTTTCGTCATGACCTACCGTTCTACAAAACTTACAATAGAGAGTAGCAGGTGTAATTACAATCTTTTGTAAGTGCAGACATTCCTTGGACTTGTGACCTCTAGTCTCGCATACTTTGCACCAAGGAATTCCTTGGGTGTTTAATGGGTTCGACGCACTTTCAGTGACATAATTCATTAGTGTTGGGAAATTATCCTTATGGCGCCCATCTGTTCTGCACCTGGTACACCATAGTTCTTCATGAACTTCTTTTCCTCTTTTGATGTCCTAGAGCTCCACTATAAGATTGTTTAGTTGAGACTGAATTTGCATCATGCCTTAACCAGTGTCTCCAACTGACGAGGCTTCTAACTTCATGGTGATCTCCAGAGCCTTTATCTGCGACACGAGCTTCTGTTGCATCAATGACGTTCAGATGTGTGGCAGCAAGGCAACAATTAACCATTCCTTGTGTTGCACATCTGACATTTGGAAACTCACTTTGGACATTAATGTCTTGAATCTCTAGTTAAAATCCCAAACAGATTCTGTTGGTACCTGCTTGATCTCCTTGATCTCAGTAATGCAGTGTGATTTAGACTTTAGTTTCTTAAATTCATCAATTAATCTGAGTCGAATCTCATTGAGTGTCTTCGGGACCACTCCTACTTGTACTATGGAAAACTTCATATTCCAGTCGAGCACACAACCCCGTAGAGTCATGATCATCTATGCTTTCTTGATGTTGTTGTCCTGGATTTGTTGTATAGTCCAGATGACATCACATAGAATCCAGTGCTGTTCTATGTCTTCCAGCCCTTTCCCATTGAATATTGGGAGCTTAATGTCAGTTCTAGCCATTGGATTGACCGGTACTGTATTAACTGCTAGTACAGTAGGAACAAAATGTGGGCTAGTCAGACTTCCTTGTTCACTATTTAGAGTGTTAGTACTACTTGTATTTACAAAATACTTGGGGACAAGTCTCACGATCTTACCTCAAGTACTGTAGGCAAGTTGTGTACATGTTCTTGTTCTAGAGATTCAGTCGACTCTTCAAACTCTTTGTCTCCTTCTAAGATTGGCTGATAATCCTCTTCCTCGTCACATGAGCCTTTTTCAAGGTACAAATTGAAA
The DNA here is from genome assembly GCA_001517045.1 of Pseudotsuga menziesii. Lineage (NCBI taxonomy): Eukaryota > Viridiplantae > Streptophyta > Pinopsida > Pinales > Pinaceae > Pseudotsuga > Pseudotsuga menziesii. Next base: position 595,563 of record LPNX010754751.1, read on the forward strand.
TCATAACCTTCTTCTTCTTGCTCTGTGCTGCTATTGCCTCGTCCGAACAGAGTTTTTTCGTCTTTTTCCGGACCAGAATCTTCTTTCGCTTCTCAAAAAGATGGATTCTAGTTCAGTTCCACTGTGTCCTGGAAACATCTCACTGTAGGGTTCTGCTGATACATAGCCACTCTTTTCTATTCAATGTATCAGTCACAGAATGCCTTTTTCACATATGAGCATTTTGATCCATGTCTTCCACGATGAGAGATATCGGCTGCGTGATCCTTGAAATTTTTTTCTCTCGGCCTCACTGGATGAGGTTATTGTATCAACAACAAACTCAGTGATATATCCCTCTCTGATACTATCTACCCATAAGTCCACAACTCTCAGATAGGGTTGTTGATTCTTTTCATCCTCTCAATAAAAAACTGAGTCCACTTTGTCGGTTCTCCTCCTTGAAAATTATTTTTTTGGGCTGTCAACTTAGGCAACCATTCATACAACACAATGGGGAACTCGACAAAGAAAATATCATGGATGTCCGAATATATGTACTGTTCTAACCACTTCGTCGGCATCCACCGAGATCCTTCACTTTCTTTCTGTACAAAATCTAGCTCTTTTGTGTCCACCCAACTTTGGATCTCCGGTTTCATGGGATGCCATAACATGTCCCTCACCAAACACTTTAGGGTTGTGACAGCGAAACCATTTGTTGGAATTTTTCCCCCTGTGACCCAGGTTCAACCCCCTCTCTTTGGTTAGCACAATAAAGCCCAAGATATCGGCAGCACCTGTGACACAGATGCCGTCTCACCCGAGATATCTTAGTTCTTATCGGTAACTCCCAAAACCATGTTTCTGTAGTTTATGTGAGAGGGTGTTTTATGTCCTTGGCTTTGCGCTAAGGTTTTCTAATGAATACCAGGAAGTGGGTTGGTGGTTTCCACATTCTTTGTCAACACGGGATATGATGTGCCCTTCTTATGCAATCTTACACAAATGTGTAGTGCACAGACAATGCAAACATATTCATTACTCAACATACATCATTCATACAATGATTTCCATAAGCATAATAACCAATCAATCATTTAAATACAATAATTATGCACTTGTCTAAGCTACTCAACAATCACATATATACACAGCATGTAACGTGGAAACCCGTCTGGGAAAAAACTATAAGGTGCTCTTCATCTGGAATTGGCATCAGGAAATAGATGCACCTTTTGTAAATACATAAGGCTACCGACTTTGTCCAAGATCTTCTCTTCTATCTCTACAGACTTCTTCTCCCTCTCATGCTATCTGTTCTTCTCTATCTTTATCACTCTACTCTACTCCTACTCAGTGATCCACACACATCCTAGATCGGCTCGACCTTCTCTATCTGTCTACGTACTCAACTGCAGATCCACTACTCTGATGCACTCAGCGATCCAGATTTACCTACTCAAAACTACTGTATGCTCTACTTAGCTCAAAAAGTGTCTAAACAAGAACTAGCTAATAGGCTAAGAGATTGATCGACTAACCTATTTCTAGCTTGGGTTTTTCCTTTTATAGCCTTATTACAGACTTGATATATTCCCATACGTGCTTGTTACAGACCCAATAATGAATCAATACAGACTCTAACAAAATCAGTTTCAGTCGCTATCCCAGCTGACTTACTATCCTTATCCCATAGGCTGTCTTTCCTATTCTAGCAATATATGACCAAAAATACGCTATCGTCCTGACTTACAAAAATGCCTTTACGCGTGTGGTTTCTGCCGGCTCCAACCAAGGTCGTACCCATGATCGCTAAGGGATGCTGCTTTCTAGGTAGCATGCCTTACTGTCACTTTCTGGGTGTTACCTTATCTGCACGCTTGCTTCCATGAATATTCTGCCATGTCATCACATCTCTTGCTTTGTACTTCCATCATAGATGATAAAACTGGCACAACTTCCTCATCCTGCGCCTTCTCTTTACCTTTCTCCTTATCTTCCCTCCTATGTCGTAGCATCCTTCTCTTCTTCTTCGATGTTGTATACCATGTTGCAGGTTTTGCCTCTTCTTCCTTGTACTCCTCTTTCCTTACTTAGGCATAATTCTATGTAAATTCTGCCCTTCTATCCCGGGCCCAACAACCGCATTTACATACTTGGAAATTTACTTGGACGTTTCATCTTTTACAAAGCTTGGTTTCTCAATACATTCCAAAACACATGAGCTTGAGCCCTCGAACTCTTCTCAGAGTTTTTCTTATTATCCTTTCTCTTTGTCTCTCTCGTTTTCTCTTCTTCCCTTCTCTGATTGTTTTTCATTCTTCTTTTTTTACATATACAAAGCTTAAATTTTGCTTTTCTTGGAAGTTACTGACTATCATTAAAGACTGTAATTAATTTCTACCTAAAAGCTTGACTTCAGAAATACAATTCAGATTCTTAAATATGGTGAGACGTGAACTCCACAACCTGAAAAACCGACTGATAAAAAATGTACTTCTATGGACTCTGACTGAGTCGGATGAGATGTGATAGTTCCAACACTCCCCTTTAATTATGAGTAGATGGTGATCATTATACAAAATTTTAGAAAATATTTTAGAGCCGGAACTTGCTCTGTGCATGACATAATTCACTAAGGAGAACTTGTCACTCCTACATAAATTCAGCTAGAATGTGTCCATTGCAAACGGTTTTGTAAAGATGTATGCCAGTTGATCTTTAGACGTGTAAAATTGTAAACAAATCTCTTTGTTGTTCACTAATTCTCTTATAAAATGATATGTCAGCACTGCTAACATTTAATCGGGCAAACTAAGCCCTCATGAAAAATGAACCATAAAATGCATTGAACATAAAAACATTTACATATGCCTAAAGCAATGTACGACGAAAGCAATACACATTCATTCAACGCATTCATGTTGTTCATAACTCATTAAACTAGAAACATTCATCATGTTTAAGCATTCCACATGTTCATGAATAATTTACAAGGCGAATACATTGCACAGGTTAAATGCACAATAATACTTATCTTAAGAAGAATCTTCCTCGCAACTAGCTATGTCACTGCAACGTTCCGACCAACCATAGGCTAGTGTGCTCCTTAATCTCTCACCATCATTGCCACCCCTGAGCTCTGCATGATTTCCAAAAGGAACTAGGGGACACAGACTTACACACAACAAGGCGAAACCCCCATAGTTAGGCCACCAACGGATGGATTCTTGGACTTACTCAGCCAAGCCCACACCAGGATGCACTACACAGCAAAATGCAAGTGCTAGTATGAACCAAAAACGTCATGGGGACCAAAATCGAAATGGCAAATGGGGAAAAAAACCCAACTGACCTAAATCATTTAGAAAACGTTGGATGGCCTTCCAAAGGCAAAAATGACCTCCGTTCACACCCAAATCGTTCAGACCAAATGAAGAATGCCTACACAATAATTACAAGTCCTGGGATTGAAGGAAAACATCATGGGAGCCAAAACAATAATGGAAATCAGGGAACAACAACCCTATGACCAAAATCGACTTCACAGAATGTTCCATAGCTTCACATGGGTGAAGACGGCTTAGAAACCACTCTGAAATCATGGTTCCCTCTTTAATCTACTGGGCATTGCCAAAACGATTCTCTAGCAATGGGAGAATGAAAACAACTGCAAAATCGTGCACGAAAAAACAAAGGATGGAGGATCGAGGAGAAGAACAATTAGCTACGTGGGAGTAATGGGGAACGCATGCACGCCAGGGTGTTGGACGAAAATATCCCCTTTGGGCATGCATGAGGTCAAAGACTAACGACCCTGCTAGATTTGATGGCTGCCCATGCCTCCCGAGCTCCAAGGCAATAACTAGCCAACTAACTCTTGGAGAAAATTAAGTGGACGATGAATAAGACAAGAAAGGTGGTTGGTAGTTGATGGGTTCTCCTATTGACACCTGGATTTTCCCCATTGGCTCAGAGGTTAAATATTCCGCCTCCTTATCCTTAGGAAATCATGCCCCCGTCTTTTTAACGTTGCATCGACATAACTAGTTTTGGGTATTTTATTAATTGCATATTTACATGATGTAGAAATTCTATTGTGCCATCAACTAGCATGATAACCATTGGCATCGATTTTAATTGCCGAAATGCAGAACACTAAATCCATGGTGGGGCCTTTTCCTTGAGCTCCACACCACGATTTATTAACGCTATTTACATCATTTATAATTTATTGCAATTGGGGTTGAAACCGGGGTATTACAATCCCTTCCCCCTTCAACAACAATGTCCTCAGTGCTCATCAAACTGAACAAAATGATACCCTGGCACCAGGGATGGAATTTGACGGGTAAATGTCCATCATGGACCAATTTACCCATCAAATACAGCTAAGATTTTATGGAAACCGTCAAAATCTAGCTTAGAATACAGAAAAGGTTTCATATTTTGATTCTTACCGGCAATTTTGATGGGTGTCTGCCATTTGAAATTCCTACCCTGCCTGGCACTACCTCAGTGCTTTACAAAATTGAACAAAAATGGATGTGCCAATCGCATGGCATTCTCCAGCTCCCATGTAGCCTCATCGGGATTGTGGTGCTCCTTCTGCATATTTCACTTGTCTAATGGTATGATCTGGAAGTCCTCCTTCATCCCACTACACGATTGTCTTGTGTACAAACTTCTCCAAGTCCTTGATTGCATGCATCAACACACACCACTGAATCTTTTCTTGGTCTTGGAGAATCCTTCTCCGTAGATTGGAACATCTCCAATGTCTTTGGCATCTAGCAATACCTATGCTTAATCCCCAAGCAATGAGTCAATTCCCATATTAGTATTCACAAGATTTTCCAAAATCATAGATGAATCACATGCACATGTATATTGACGTGAAATCATCAAGAATTTTCCAAGTGATTAACCAAATACTTATCTATATAAGTATATTTTTTGGTTCCACAGGTGTCCGACTGGGCTTAGTACACCCATGGCACTCACAAGTGTGCCCCACCCCACACCTGTGTGTGCATTAAAGGGTAGCCAAATTTCTGCAAGGCTCGAATCACTTGAGAATATCTTTCATCCAAGATCTGACAGATCTGCTATTGAGCCTAAAACTCCCTCTGGGTTCTCACCAAGCTCGGCACCTCCTTTCCGGGCACCACAACAATTAATTCACATGTCAGATTCATTCCTATAAGGTGCAATCTATAACAAGATTTTAAAAATCATGGCTACATCATATGCTCATGTATATTTATGGAAAATCAACAACAACAAAAGTTTGATAAGTAAACTATATACTTATCTGTATAACATCTCTTAGCCAAGATCTGGTAGCCTTGTTCTAGAGCCCAACACCTCTCTGGGTTCTTAATGGAAGCTCTGCTTAAGGCTCAACACTTAGTCCCAGTGCTTACCAATCCCCCGCCATTATCTGTGTAGCATCTCTCAACTGAGATTGGGTAGCTCTGCTCCAGAGCCTAACACCTCTTTGAGTGCTTAATGGCAGCTTCGGCTTAAGATCCTAGCACCTCCTCCAGTGCTCGCCGATCTCAGGCACTTCCTTTCTAGACAACAAAATGAATCAACTCACTTGTTAGATTCATTTCTATAAGATGCAACCTTTAACAAGATTTTCGAAAATTCGGACCGCATCATATGCATATGTATAATTACATAAAATCAATAAGATTTTTTCAAGTAATCAAATACTTATCTGTGTAGAATCTCTAAACCGAGATCTTGTCAGCCTCGCTTCAGAGCCTAACACCTCCTTGGGTGCTTTAATGATGACTCTTGGGTTAAGGGTCTAGCACCTCCTCCAAGTGCTTACCAATGCTCAGGCGCTTACTTTCTAGATATCATAATACCTAGGGGTTATTCTTTTCATGGAGCCCCCACTCTCATGACAGTCCCCTTACGGCATGAATGTGTGCGAAAAGAAGTCTAACCGGATGTCTTACACCCTGGGCATCCCAAGTGATGCATACCACTGCCTAGCTGGCAGGGGGGTGAAGCTATGTACCCTTGTACATCCTTCCAGATGAGTCACCTTTCTTAAACACATCCTCCCGAGAGCTATGTACTCCAGGGGCGGACCACCATAATTTCACCTGTGTTACATACAACCATGCAGTTCATATGAGATGTCATTATAAAAAAAAAATTCAACCATAGGTGTTCAAACCTATTCCAAACACATACCTCCAAGAAGCTATGCATCCAAGTACATACTTTCGAGGAGCCATGTACAACCAACACATGTTTTCATCATCTCACCCGCATTACATATAAGCATGTAGTTCATATGAGATGCAATCATAAAAATTTAATCATAGATTCTCAAATCCATTTCATGCCTGGATAAATTTCCAATTATCATATGATCAATAACATTGATAATTAAATCAAAATTTGAATTCACAATTCTGCTTCCCACAGAAAATTAGATTTTTGCAACCATGAGGTCATCCTCATATTGTTTGGATTTTGCAAGTGGAGAGTACTCATCCCTAACTTAAACATGTTGCCCAAAACCTGGACATTCACATACAACATGTCATCTTGACACCATTTTCGATCATCCAAACAATTAATACTATTTGATTAACAACAAGATTTAAAATCTGAAGTTCAAAATCTATTATGTTCAAAAGTTAGATTTCAGTCATGAGATTCTTCTCATAGCACATGGAAGTTTCTTGCCTTGGTTTCAGTGGGTACAACCAGACTGTCCTGCTCCGGTCATTCTACCCGCAGTATTCAGGAAGGGCCATTTCCTCATGGAACTACAAGTTCACATGTAGGCTTCCTCAGCCTATACATAGACTTGAATTTACCTGTAGAATATCCTTCAGTGAACCTCCTGTAGTATCGTTCAAGTCCCACAAAATATCTTAGATCTGTTAACTTTCTTGGAGCAGGCCAACTCATTATGGCCTCAATATTTTCAAGGTCTGCAGATATTCCTTTATCTGAGATAATGTGACCCAAATAATGAATTCCATCTTCGTAGAAGTCATCGTTGCTCAACCTTGCATATAACTTATGCTTCCTAATCCATTTCAAAATAAGCCTCAAATGTTCCACATGTTCTGCCTCATTCTTAGAATAAGTAAGAATACCATCAAGGAGGAAAAGAGCTAACCTGTCCAGAAACTTACTAAAAACATTATACATGAGGCACATGAATGTAGCTGGTGCATTTGTGAAATCAAATGGTACCACTACCAACTCATAAGATCAACCTTGCTGTTAACACCAAAAAATGGTTAACTACCTCATCTACCTCACTACATGGCTCATTTGTCCATTTGCCTACCATATTTCCCTGAAAATCCCACTAAAAAGCCT
>LPNX010754775.1:0-11981 GCA_001517045.1 Pseudotsuga menziesii
GAAGAAACTTGATCCTTTGTCCCAAAAATAATCTTCTAGCCATCTAATCCTAAGAGGATTGTATCCACCAACCACAGATGACCCCTTGAGGGTATCAATAGTAATGATTAACCTTGAAATGAATAAGTGATGTAATATCAATATTATTTGTATCTTCATGGCATTAAGACTTTCAAGGAGTTACAAGTGTTACTATTGTTTAAGATGGATAGATATCTTGTATTTAATTATGAAAGATTTATATATATACATGCTTAGATAATAGTAATATGAGATGTTATAGTCATAAAATCAAAGAGTTGTGCTTAATTTTTCTTTATTAAATAGTTATGTGGAAAGTATTTCAAGGTGATGTATTGTTCTTGTACATATGCTTGAATAGTTATATGTGTTATCACCAGTTTTAAATACTTGAAGGTGTTTTTCCTTGCAATAATACGGAATAGATTAAGGGTGAGCATAAGTACCCTTTGTTGAGAGGAAATACATCTTTATTTAAAGCATATTTTATATCTTCTTTACATATTAGTTCATACCTTAAAATAATAGTATGTTATTGTTAGAGATTTCTAGTTTATAAAAAGGGGTTAAGTTTAAAGATAATAATTCAATTAAATGGAGTGTATTTTATTTATGGTGTACTTACGCTGCCTAATATTCAGTATGACTAACATGTCTGAATGTTTGGAATGAAATAAGAAAAAAATTACCCCATCTCCCTAAAAGTTAGGTAAAGATTTAGGGTATGTTACAGCTACCCAAAAGTATATGCAATTATTATTTGATTAAGCAAAGATGAGTGTATATGTAATTATTACTTGATTAAGGAAAAATGGATGTTATATGCCTAGAGTAATTGGTCATTGAAATTTTCATGATTTTGAAAATTAAAGATATCTTTTATAAATAAAAAAACTATATATATATATATAATAATTTGTTAATATTTATTTTAAATGATTTTAAAAAGATTATCACAAATAAATTTAGGTTCATTAACATAATTTTAAATAAAAATATTAAAAATAATAATACTCAACCTCTATTGATATTAACATATATATTAAAAAAAATCTCATGCTATTTTAAAATAAAAACTTTTCCTAACTCATCCTTTCATGATTTCAATATGTTTAAAAATCTCATTCTATTTTAAAACATAACTTCTTCTTACATTTTGTTCTTTTCAAAACTCATTCTTTAATGCTATATCCAACATGCTTGATGAAACCTTATTTCAAAATAAATTTGAAAATATTATTTAAACACATTACACTTATACTTTAATATATTGTAATGTAATTTTTTTAAAAGTAATAAAAAGACAAAAGAAAAAAATAATATTCATAATTTAATAAAAAATATAAAAAAATTAATTAAAACTTTTTTATTATATATTTAAAAAAAATAATATATAAAAGTAAAAAATGCATTATTCACTGAATGACTTACAATGATGATGGCGATGACGATGATGATGATCCTAGCCATGATGACGATGTCGATGAAGATGACGATGATTATGATGAGGATGACGATGTCAATATCGATGATTATGATGATGATGATGGTGATGATGATTATGATGATGGTTGTAGTGTACCCCCTGTACCTTAATGCCAATTGGGTGTGAAAATGTTAAGATTTTCACTTTGCTGCTACTACAAAAAAAATGAATCAATCATGCTAGGGTCAGACTTTACATGATGTTTAAATGGGTCAGGTTTAATTAAATTCGAAAAGTCAAACTACACGCATGGTAGAAACTATCACTCGATGAATTACATTCATCCTTTTCATGAGAAAAACCATCATGCAATTTTACATTCGATTACTAAGACTTTTATACAAACCAACATACATATTATACCTTCCCGTACTCACATGATTTCGTAATCTCTTAATTATGAAATACTTAGGTGTGGCAATTAACCTGTCATTGGTTATCATACTCCAATGTCCTTTTGACCATACTTTCTTTTCTATTTACCTTCGACTAACGTTATGGATGCCATGCCCCATAGATAGTAAGCTTGATTCTTTTCGAGGATTCTAAGAAACCGTGTTAATGATCCGGGCGTGCCTATAACCCTGTTAATTAATCACAACAAACAGGAAAAATCAAAATATATGGCACTGTATCTCATACATCATGATCCTCCCAGAAATCTCCTGTGTTGTACTCTCAAAAGAGGGATTCATCTTCATTTAAGCTTATTATGAAATTCTTAGAATAACTTAAGATATTGTGCTCTGTTATCATTCAAGCCCTATCTAACTATGCTGGATCCCAGAAGGACCACTTATAAGAATTTGCATTTTTGGTATACACTCTATAAGTTCCTTGATCACACTTTTTGGTTATAAGGGCCTTGCGACTAATACCAGAGTCTCTTAAGAAAAGGAGTTTACTAATTCATCATTGGGTAATTATCCATAAATTGTTTGTTCTCGTGATGCCTAAATCAGGATCTGCCATCTCTTGAATCTGTTAAAGGACTTATTCTTTTATAACCAGCTAAGCATAAGAAGAAAGCTTCCATTTCTATCAGCCAAAATACTAGTCAACGACACAATATCATTTTTAACTTCAATGGTGCATTCATTCTTGAGATGTCTTTCAATTAATTCAAGTCATTGAGGTAACCATATATTTATTGGATTCATCCACTTAACAACAATTCAATTGACAAGTTGTAATAACCATATTCACGAGTACACAAATAATTCATGAGTACACAGATAAAAAAAATAATACAGAGAATTAAATGCATATAGACACAAAAGGAACAGAGACCAATGTACGTGGTTCACCCCAAACTCGGGGTTACGTCCACCAAACTGTTGCATCATGCGACCTTATTTATTAAAATAATTACAATCAACAATGGCCATGTTTCCATACACACTCTTCTGCTGAGAGTATTTCCAGACTAACCAATTCTGAGGTCATACTAATACATGAGACCAGAACATGGGATTTTCCATCCCAGCCTTATTCCAATGCATAACAACCAATGCATAACAAGTGTGAACTGAGTCTTATCAACCCTACTCATTTTACATTCATAATTAAATATGACATAGGATGCTTGATGTGCAAAATGAACATCCTACCAAGACTCCCCAAATGCTCAGTGTTTTCCTGAGTTAGCCAAAATAAAAGGAGTGGATATTAAACAGGTCCAAGAATACCACTTTTCTGGACAGAAACAGGTTCTCAATAATCGCAATTGCAATGGAAAATCAACCCAGAAAACATTTAAAGTACAAATAGGGAAAAAGACAACGGCCGATCGTAATAGTAGAGTGCGCGCGGCCTCTATGGAAGTAAGGATTTGAATGGTTCAAAAATCCAGCATTTGTTTGATATAAAGACTAGCAATCATTTCCTGATTTCGCAAACCCAAGGGTTAGGGTTAAGCAAAAGGTCCAGTATGAAAACAAATTTAAAACCGTAAAGGAGAGAGCCAATGTAATGGACCCACATGGCCCCGCAGTAGGAATCCAAACAGTCGACCCTGAAGCTGCAAAATATTAGATTAACTCATAATAATAAGGAAAGCAAAAACCAATAGGAAATGTTATGAGCGCCCTCAATAGCCTAGCGCCTCACCTGGAAGGGAACGTCCAAGGCGTAACCATTCAGAGGGGAGGAATTCCTCATAAATGCATGTTGGAACATACGGGGTTCTGATCTGTAAACTACCGGTAGCCAACGCCTACAGCCAAGGGATGGTCCTACTCTGCCGAGGTCACGTAGAGTAGAAGGGGTCTGTAATGGAGCCCAAGCGTGATCTTAAAAAAAAAATATCAGCCATAAAAAAACAATCTAGTTCGGATCTATCTACCTTGGGCGAAACGTGGTGAGTCCACGCTAGTCACTAAGAGTAAAATATCTGACTCGATTGGAAGTCTGCACCCCAGATCGTGAGCGTGGGAAAACATAATGCATATAAGGAAAAGATCTTCCTCATCTTAAAGGTTTACCGGGGATTTCAAACAATGTTCCCTTAACCTAAGACACAAACCAGAGAATGCTGCGCCTCCACGAATCTAAGGTGCTGGAATGGTAACAACCACCCATAATCTATCTATCCCAATGCAGAAACTCTATTACATGCAGGAATCCAGAAAAATAAAAGCCGTAGCTTAACATTTTCTCATAAACATACTGAGTTAGCAAAAATAGAGAAGACTCATACCATCCAGCGATCTAGGTAGAGAGTCGGAACATACAGATATACATCCCTCTATCAAAGGAGGATCTTGCTTTTTGCCGAGCGCATATCCCTCAGCGCATGAGTGGAGAGCCCAAGCCTCCTTCCACGGCTCGCTGAGCTCAATCTCCATCTCAAAGAAAAACCTTTAACGCCTTAGTGATCCATGATTCTTCCTCCGGAAATTCCATAACGCATTTTTCCCCCTTTTTCCCCCTGGCTATCAGTCTGGGTAAATTTATATCATGGCTATGAGTCTCCGTAAATTAAAAGCAATCCAACGTCCATAGTCTTGGTCAGCAATAATTAAGAAAATTCTACCACTTTTCTTACCTAATGACGTTAAGGTACAGGAGGTACGCTACATATGGTATCAGAGCTAGAGTTGAAACACTTGGACCTAATTGGGCTAAAAAACGCTCCTACATGATTTACTTTAGAACTACCTATTTACTGTCCTTGGAGTTGTGCAGGGGAGGCTGGAATATTAGCTCTGAATAGCAACGAAGATGACCCTATACCTTGACAGTTCTATGTGAGACCCGAGCATGTAAGTACACAGGTATACGGTTATTCGCTTGCTCACTTATGAATATGATTGCAAATAGCTAAGATGATTGCTTCGTCTCTATTTTGAGTTGCACCAATAAAATTTACTAAGGTACAGAGGTATCTTGGTCAAGCTCATGGTCAATGAAAGTACCATAGGAGTTTCTATTAAGATTAGTAATATGGGAATTGGGGATTCATAGTTTTGTATATCTGTATGTACTGTGATTTTGCTTCAGTTCATAAATATGGATCTGGTTATGATTATATTCTGAGATTTTTGCTTGAGTTTTCTTATGCACCTAGAATTTTAATATACATCAGGGCATGAGTATGTTTCTGTGATTCTTGTGTGTTTTTCCATATGCGTTCAAGACCTTAGTATGCGACCGGTTAAGAGATTGTTAGATATGCATCCAAGTATGAGTAGGTTTCGGCGATTATATTATTGCATGAAATCCAGCATGCATTAGATTATAGATTGGTTGTGAGACTTACATTTCCATGGTTGTATGAGTTTGCAAGGATAGATCTGTTTATAATTTAATTTCTGTCAATATCTAATGATTGCATGTATGGGCATGGACCGGGACCCTCTTTTGTATTTTGATTAGATAAGGGTAATGGAAGAATCATGAATGGAGTGCCTCCTATTTCCTTAGTTGGAATTACTACTGATATGTGTAATGCATTATCCTTATGGTTGAGTATTGAGATCGAAATTCTTGATTGGCTTCCAAATTTAATCAGGTATCAATTATGAATCTGTTTGCTGACATTGTATTAATTGGAACCTGATTCTTAGTAAGTTTCTTTCTGATACTTGTGACTTGAATACCAAAGATCTAATTAAATGCTTAAAGAATGTTAGGACATTTCTTGACAACGGCAGAAAAATGAAGGTTTGAAAGTTGTTAACGGTTTTGATTTGTGGTTATAAATTCATTATTAGAGGTTTGAAGTTTTGGGTGTTAAAACATATTGCTTGTTTAGTAAAGTCACAATGGAAAAATACAAGAGAATCCGTATCTCCTTATGAATCATGACATTGCTGGATTGAGCATTGAAAATGCTTAAAAAGAATGGCGAATGTACCCTTCATCCATGTTGACCTCGCTAGGGATGTTTTGGATATCAGTGAATGATGTTGTGTATGCTGAAATGTGTATGTGTAGTTACAAGTACCAGCTTCATATTTAAGAAAATGAATTCTTAGAGTCATGCTCTTATTAGTGAACATTCTCGAATTGGTTCCTTGTTGCTTGGATTGGGTTTTGTTCTTGAACTATCCTATGTTTTGATTTGTCCATGGCTGGTATTTTATTTTTATTTTTGGGTATTGATATGCTAATAGACCATTTTATTGCTATCATATGTTTATTGGTAGATTCTAGCAAGAACCCTAGAATTGAATTCTAATCGCTAGATTAAATGATCTTGTTGGTAGTCTTGTGAATGAAACCATTAAGAATTTGGGAACATTGTTGTTGCTTGGGTGATGTTAAGATTGGAATCTTAAGAGCTGATATGGATTTGAAATTGATAAATAAATTGATGAATGCTGTATAATGTGATATGCTCACATGGCAGGATAGGCCAGAAACATTAATCGTTGGAACCAACTGTTAGGAAATATTTGTTGCCATAGATAAAGAGGTTAAGTATGGGTATTTTTTTACTTAATATCACTGTTTAACCTCGATTGTTTTATAAACAAGGGCTAACTGTTGATGATTGCAGGCTTCACCAAGATTATGACCATTACTACATCGAAGTACATTATGGTATACAAATCTGCCTGTGTATGTAAGTTACGCTCATTTACTAAGAAAATGAGTAGGGAATAATTCTTTTGTTTTGTTTACAAGGATGTGTAACTCGTGAATGACGATTAAAAAAATCGATGCAAATTATGAAAATTGATTATTGCAATTTTGGGTTATCAATGAATGCATTGACTGTTTATAAAACAGGACAATGACAATAAAGTCATGAAAGCACCATGGAGTGTGCATTACAATAATCAAGGTTAAAATTCATACAAATACAAACAAGGAAAAATTTTGGATGCCGCGTGAGCACAGTGGTGTTAGGCAAGTGATTGCCGCGTGAGCACACTGGTGTTACGCGTACATGTTGCAGGAGCACAGTGGTGTTAGGCAAGTGATTGCCGCGTGAGCACACTAGTGTTAGGAATACATGCTCTAGGAGCACAATGGTGTTAGGCAAGCGATTGCCGTGTGAGCACATTGGTGTTAGGCATGGGGTGTGGAAAAAGACCTAGGCAAAAAATTTGGACATCTGGAAAGATAGGACGCTGTTTGATGTCACTGAGGAGAGTAACCTCATAATTATTGCAAGTCCACGCCAGAAAAAGGAAAGAGAAACTCAAAGGGAGTTTGGAAAAACATAATGAACATAAAAACATGTTAAAGACGGTTACATTGCTTAATGTAAAAAAATGGTTCCTCACATAGAGGACGACCTAATTGACAAGAATGTTGGAGGTAAAACCAACGGAAAAGGGGTAGTAATCATGTTTTATTTGCATTATAAAAATGATTATATGTCATGGCATAAAAGAACACCAGAAAATTGCATATTATTACAATGCAAAAGATCTATGATTTTTGTTTAAATATTTTTGACAAAATTGGACAAGACCTGATTGTGTTACAAGAAACTACAGGTCCTGAGTGATAGCAACTTGAGAAGAAACAAGGAAGATCGACGACGATCTAGGATGGAAAATGCGAAGCATGAAGGATGCCTCAGGAAACAAAGAAAGATGAACGGGAAATAAGAACACTGAGGACGGTGTTATTTTTTTAGGGGGAAAGGATGTAACATCCCTCTCGCAGCCCCCTAGATATTTTTGTAACAGTCTAATGTAATTGTACTGGTTTACCGGTGAGGAGCTCAAGGCCAAGGCCCCACCAGTAAAACCTTTGTAGGTAGGAGATTAATTCCCTAATCTTTGGATTTGGGAAAACAAGTATACATTGGCACAAGTTAAACAATCTAGAACTAATTTCACTAGGGAGGAATCAAACAATAAGGAAAGAACATGGAGGTCGAAGTAACCATCCACCTTCGAACTTAGCCGATTATAAGATTTCCTCACCCGCGTAACTAGCAATTACTTAATTGCAGATATACTGGGCTAGGGCTCGATCATGGAGGAGTTACGGGACTTCTAACCACAACCTATATGAATAAGTGATATAAAACCTCCCATTAGTCGGAGGCATTGGAGAAAAAAAAACAAGACATAGCTATTATACATGAAAAGTGTATATATATGTATTATCATGGAGCGGGGATGCTCACGTTAACGGAGTGTAAACCACCTCACATTGATAGAAGATAGTGGGTGGGATAATTTATATATATATATATTGATAGCATTATAGTAGCAACACACTATACATGTATATGAGTTGTCGTTAGAGAGTATTAAATAATTAAGGAATCATACATATTAATGTATTATCACATGGAGTGGGAATGCTCACATTAATTTGAGTCATTAATTGAGTGACGGACCTGATTTTATGAATCCATTATCGGTTTTATAGCCTTTAATCGGGGATGTGTCTTTAACTCCCTGCATGTTGTTAACGGTGAGAGGTGTTGACTGCGAAATAATGTTTTTAAATAACCCTAAGTAACAGCCACCATTTCGGGAGGTGTTATAGGTCAGGCCTGAACGTGATTCAGGGAGGCGTTAGGAATGTTTCATGGGATATATTTTCCTAGGTGATAGAATTCTGCAGGTCTGGGCGTTTTGCAGGCCTGGGCATCTTTAATTCGGGGCGTTTTGCAGGTCTGGGCCTTTTTATGTCTGGGCGTTTTGCAGGCCTGGGCATCTTTAATTCGGGGCGTCTTGGAAGTCTGGGCATTGGTAATTCTGGGCATTTTTAAGTCTAGGGATTACCGTTGAGAGGAGGTCTTTTACCTGCGTCTTTGAAGAGTGACATCGCTGCCCTTTTGGTGTTCGAGACCTCAATAATCTTGTCGCCTGAGTTTTGCAAGAGAGTGTTGTCGCGGCCTTTTGTAGAAAACCCTGGGCGTCTTGAGACCCCAACATTTGGTAAGGGGGTTCACTTGGGAACATGGAAATATGAGTGTGTCATAGAAGCTCGATATATTGTCTCAGATGTCTGCACTATTTTTGGACTCTGCGCTCTTCCCTCCCAGCACAGGCGTTGCAGCATGAACCAAATCACCGCATGCGATTTGAATGGGTGCTAGATTCGGATCGAGAGCAGGTATGTGAACGATCCCTTGTAGGCTATATTGATCTAGTCCCGACGATTTGGGAAGGTATCCAATTCTTCGACTTGGACCCAATAACCACGATTTAAATGTTGTTGCATTTGGATTTGGACCTAACGACTGCATATATTTTCCTGTGGTTAAAATGAATAGAAAGCCTCTTTTTTTATATATAAAGGAATCTAGCATACAGTTACTCTGTCCAAAGGGATGCGACTTGATTTTGTGTTTTACCCTAGGTTTTCAAACGACCAAAGGCTGAACGCCCAATGGTCTCTGCGTCTTCTACTCAAAGCCAAGCTTTGATCTGCATCTAGCACAAAAATTGTGCCTATCGTGTGTTTCGTTCTGATTGAATTTACAGCTTGGGTTCGCATGGAAACCTACAGGAATCCAGATAGGTAAGAAAACCCTTCACAGCTTGTACCTTGGGTAAGCGCGATTTTTGCAAACTCCTAACCTTTTCCTCAGGATTTCCCCACAGACCTAGAAAACGCGGATGCACCTTAGCTTATTCCCCAGTGGTAGTAATGCTTGGAGGTCGACTTAAATGTTTAACAACTGCGATTGATGAAAAGTTCCCGATTGAGAATCCTTTCGTTTGAAGGCACGCATTATAAATTATGCACTTAGATAGATACCTTGTAAAGCGTTGTGTACAGGATGGAATGCTATTGCATTTTTGACCCATGCCTACTAATTTAGCTCCATCCTTCATTGGGCATTTTTTCCAAATAATCCATAGATTCAGATCAAAAGGTCAGTATACCAGATGGGTTCTGTTTGAGCATGGATACAACGAATCCATGGGTAGTTTTTGTAGGTTTTGCAGCCTATGTTTGGGCGCGTTTTTGGGTAGTGAGTTCACCCCAAACCAGAGCGTGTCTCCAATGGGTATTTGTTTTTTCAGAGCTAAAACCTATAGAATGCCGTATCCATGCTGGTGGATCTTATACGATTCTAGAACTTTACTTTTCTTCCTTGTTTGTTCTAAAGTTTTATTACGGCTTAGGAGCCGATCTGGGAGCTCTTATTTTTTCAGGTTCTTGTTTGCCAAGAACGACCCGGTGCTGTTTCTTTAACTTAATTTTCAGTCTAGAAATTTTGGGTGATTGTTCTACCTCTTTTTGGAATGATAATTGTCCAAGGTAGGAGTTGGAAAGACTCAAGTCCATGAGGACATCTCATAGAAAGTACGACAGCAAATGTTTGTTGCTTATTGTAACCATTTTCAGACGGATAAATAATACACTTTATGACAGGTTTTGTGGATGGAGCCCAAGGATTGGGTGAACCACGTATATGGGTCTTTTGTGCGCTTGATTTATGTTACATGGTTTTGTTGTGGTTATGTTATGTGCTTTTAATGGTCTTATGTGCCTGATACAATTATTTTACATATTTAAATGTAATGGTCTTATGCACAGAACATTTTTCATCTTACATGCTATATGTTATAACTTATGGAAGATGCCAATCACAAAACGATTACCATAAGAATAATTTCCCTAAGGGATATTGGTTGTTAGTGGAAGGTTAATATAGATAAAAATGTGGTTAAATGAATGTTAGATTATGTTATCAAGAGAACAACTTAATTGCAAAACCTTCTACTTTCATGTTATAGATACTCTCAGTGAGAGAGATTGCAAGAAGAGTAGAAAGGAAAGTATGGCAACATTAAAGTTGCAGATTGTAACTCTTTTAATAAATAAGGTCACATGATGTGACAGCTTTGGTGGACGAAACCCCGAGATTGGGGTGAACCACGTACATTTTTGTTTGCCTCCATTTTTTCATGTGTCTCAATGCTTTTAGTTCCTTACATGGTTTGTGTGCCTATACAATTTGATAATGGTTTATGCTGTGTAAAGGATGATCGAGAAACGTTAATGTAATAATGTTGTTCACACATAGTATTTTTATAGTATTGTTTTAAATGCAATAAGACGATGAAAACCAAACTACTAGTAGTTGAATGGACTAGTGTTTTGTGAAACATATATTGTTGGAATGAATGAAAGTACTCCTCATGCGATTCACTAACTAGAATTAGACAATGAGCAATTCTGTTCCATATTAGACGAAGGGTAATCAGATGTTAAGGGATATTGGAGTAGTTATAAAATGGCACGTAAGCTACTACACCAGCACTCCACCCCTAAGGGGACTATTTAATCATATGAATACAAAAATCATAATCAGCAACATTTACTTTATGGTATCAACACAATTGTAGTAAATTGAATGTAATTTACATGACTGATTCGTCGGTCAAGGAGACCGTTGACAATCATTAAATGATTGTTTTACCATGCATGTGATTTGACCTTATCAAATTGAATTGAATATGTTCATCTTTCACTAACATGATTGAGTCACCTTGTAATAGCAGCAAAGTGAAAATTCTACCACTTTTCTTACTTAATGACGTTAAGGTACAGGAGGTACGCTACAATGGTGATGATGGTACTGATGGTGATGGTGATGACGATGGAGATGATGATGATGGAGACTTCCACTATTTTTTCCATTTTTTTAATAGTACTTGTAGAAATTGTAGAGAGATTAGGATTTATTAAATGATAATTAAATGAGCTTCTCTTTGTTTCGAGAATATTTTAATATTCTCTACTCACAGGGACAACCACGTGAAGGTGGAAGCTCATCTGCCCCCCCCCCCCACAATATATCACTTGGAATGATGTTCAATGCACTTCATCATCGTCTTCATCTGTATCCAAGTCTGCATCTGTATCATCTGATCCGAATTCAACATTATAAGGATTAAAGGCCGCTATATCATCATCGTCATCGTCAATAAAATCATCTTCCTCATGATGAACATTGTCGCTAACATCATCTGATTCAACTAACTCTTCAACATCTTCCTGCGTAACATTATGATCATCAACATCCGACTCATGTTGATCC
>LPNX010754775.1:13904-135182 GCA_001517045.1 Pseudotsuga menziesii
AGACACCATCCGCTTCCAAAGAAAGTCTAGCATTACGAGGTTCTTCTTTAAACTGTGGCCATTTTTCCTCTATGTCTCTAAATGCAGAACCATCTGCGAGCATTCGAAGAATATCATCTCCACTTCTATTCCATGCATGGTAATCCATAAATTGTGCTATGTTTTTGCACCTAAACAGTCGTTGCAAGCGTGGAATAACGGGAATATAACGAAGAACCTTACGAGACACCTTTTTGGTTACTTGATCTGTTCGGTATCTACTGCTATGACATATAGGGCATTCTGTTCCAAACTCATACTGATTATAATATAAAATATGATCATTAGGACATGCATCAATTGCTTGATAGTCCATTCCAACATAGTTCATGATATTTTTTAAATCCCGGTATGTGCGAGGTAATTTATTTGATGGCGGTAACAAATACTCGCCTATTAAACTATTACAACAAATTTTACAAAAATGGTTAATACAAATATTTGAAGAGCATAATATTAACGACAACAAATACATCCTTATTTATTTTTATCATGAAGTACGTATAACAATACAAATATTATAGAAACATAGATCAAAGCATATATATGCGATCGATGAAACATATAATCACATACGTACTTTAACAC
Organism: Pseudotsuga menziesii; assembly: GCA_001517045.1. NCBI lineage: Eukaryota > Viridiplantae > Streptophyta > Pinopsida > Pinales > Pinaceae > Pseudotsuga > Pseudotsuga menziesii. Next base: position 14,532 of record LPNX010754775.1, read on the forward strand.
CAGCGTGATGGTTGTGTTTGAAAAACCATGCTTAACCTTCAATTTCATTATCAGCAACACAACAGAGAGAACACTTATGCAGGAGCCTTCAAAAAGCGGTTCGTCTGCCTTCTCAAGTGTAGGTAAATCATGAAGATCTTCAAAGTCATCAATTGGCGGCGCATGAGGTTGATCATCGTCCATTCTAACATTAAATGCATCATTGATTAATGCATTTGCACCATCATCCTCAATTATGTTATCGTCATGATCATCGTCTAATTCCATGTCATTATTAACTTGATCATGATCAGTATTCGCAGGACCTGCATATTGACGTTCCTCTTGCACTAGTTGTTCCTGCGTAATTACCACATTCTCCATGTTCGGAACAGCCCTAAGAGGCCCTTGCTTTATAATTACAATTAAAAAATCAAACAACAAATGTTAGTCATGTCGATTAAGTAACCAAAATAAAAATGATACAATATACAATTACAAAAACTCTTAATATAAAGACCGAATGATATATAATCATGAATTATATTGACTTACCAATGGATGATATTCATGCCCCTCCTCAACATGTCCATGTTCTCTACAATGTCTTTTAGCCGTTTTGATCAGTAACCTTCTCGTATTAAAGCCCCTACATCGACTGCAAGGACAATAACATTTTCCATCACCCCTTCTTTCCACTCCCTCCCACAACCTAGCAAGCAATTGTCGATTTTAATCTACCGGATCTTGATGACCTGTAACATCATTGTTACGTGACATTTTATTACTCAAACCCTAAGAACAAAGTACAAGCAAACCCAAGTATATGATGAGTCTTCTTTTCCACAAGGGTTAGAACCAAATCCAAAGAGGAGGACCAAAATCCAAGACCAAGTGGGAAGATCCCCACAAAAGAGCAAGGCCAAAATCGGCCAAGACCAAGTGGGAAGATCCCCACAAAAGAGCAACCCCAAAATCCAAGACCAAGTGGGAAGATCCCCACAAAAGAGCAACACCAAAATCCAAGACCAAGTGGGAAGATCCCCACAAAAGAGCAACGCCAAAAAAAAACCCTTAGGAATTTCGCACTTCTTAACCAAGAGATAAGTGCGAGAATCAGTGTGTGAGATAATGAACCTAGCCGTACATCTATTTATATGAAAAATGAACCTAGGCTTTCCATTTTAATGTGTGTGGGATAATGTCTTAAGCGTCGCTTTCCATTTTAAATAATTAACCAATTACGACAAATTATTAAATGATTGATAAGACATTATTAAATGAATGAGTAATTTAAGTGCCGTCACTTAAGCGACGCTTGCAAGTCTATCCGTCGCTTAAGCGACGCTTATCAAGCCTAGCCATCGCTTAAGCGACGCTGATCACCACCATTTCAAAAAAAAAAATTATCTTCGTGATTTTTGGCACTGTTAAAATAAAAAATCCACGCGCCGTCGAAAAAAACCGTCGGATTTTGGATCGAAATATAGTAGTGCCTCTTGACACAAAGTTATAGACAATAAGACATTCCTTGCCGTATATACAATAACCAATGAGGAAAATAATATTCTTTTGTTGCGAAGAAATAATAATCTAAAGTCCTAAAATGTCCTTTAATCATGACTAAACTCATTTAATCATTCTGAATCATATACAAATTTCATAATTGCACCATTTGACTTTTAATACCAACACATGCTAGACTTTATGTATAATTTTTTTTAAAAGGTACGGTTATAACATCACCCATCATCCAACTTTCAAACGACGTTGAACCATATATGGAACTTGGATTTGTAGGCACAATCAATGTCATTATGAGTATAACCAATGCATTACAATGGTAGATCTATAACTTGGTCATTGTAAATATAACCGATTCCTTACTCAATCCGCGCCCTATAAATGTAGAACTATATAATTAACAATTATTCATATTAATGTGATCAGTATCGTCTAATCTTGCGAGGTCCATATATATACATATCTATTGGCATTATATTAACGAACCCTTCACCGAACTGAACTTACAGAGGCAAGGTTCGTAGATCCAATTTCCATTATTTCATGTATAACAATCCTTCACATGCATAAGCCCCTACACACACATCATTGGAGTATATTAAGCACAATTCTTGAATAATTAAATGTTTGATATATTCCCATAACCATCAATTGATTTTGGAGAAAAATTCAAAAGTCTTACTACCGTTGATTGTCCATGAGAAAGAAAACGGTAAACCATGCTATAGCCATTAAGAAAGAAAAGATTGGAGGTGCCAAGTAATCTCTCTATGACCAAATATAGAGTGTGATCTTTGATCCCATCCATATCTAACAAGGATATTAGAAATTGAAATGCATCATGATATAAAAACACCGCCAAGATTACCTAAACGGAAGAAGAAAAACTAAAAAATTGCCATAAATTTGACTTACATGTAGATATGTAAACACCAAAAACTAATGTTAATTTTTGATATGCGGCCCTTTTTAATTCCATAAACATGCCTAATTGTTCTTCAACCCCATGGTTGGCACACAAACTCGTGATAATGGTTGGAAGGTGAATTGAAACTAAGCTGATCAAAGGTTCAAAGGGAAACTAATATGCTTAGCTTGATTATGTTAGGGATGGGTCATTTTTGGGTAACCAATATTTCAAAAAATTGGGGAGATTTAGCCCATAAAAATTCATGCTCCATGAAAGTGGGATGAATGGGAGTGGAAACTTGATTCATACCAGCCCATAGTTTCTGTAAGCAATCCCCATTACTAAAAAATGAGGTGGATGGAAAGATGTAGCCCAACTTTCATGGGTGAAAGCCAATTGTTCCCTATTCATGGTATATAATCATGTCCAAACCCTTTACACATCATTTTTTAAAAATAAATTGGGAGCAAAATATTATAATAATAATAATATAAAACATTTTACCAATAAAAATTTGAAACAAAAAACCCCGTAAATTTTTCCCATGAAAGAAATTTAATGAGTTACATTTGATAATCTAAAGAACTCTCAAGCTCTGTTTCCAAAGCCCGCTAACTCCCACAAGTCCCAAAATTAAGTTTTAGAAATTTTATTACTCACAATAAATAACGGTTACGTTCTGCAATCACACACTAAGAACCAACAGTGCCAACACCTGCCTTCCCTGTTCCCACTTCCTTGCTTTTCGTTCATTTTATTTATGCACTCCCCGTATCAAAGCGTTTTCAGTGTAAGAATGGCCAGGTCCAAGGTCCGATAGGTCTTGCCATACGCCACCTTATCACTCGTGAATTTCCCATCTCAGGTTCGTACGTAGGATAAATTGAGAGGCCCCCTTCGCACTCTCTATCATCCCAAGGCGCCACCCTGCCCTGCCAGGCATATTACTAAGGTGCAGTCCTACGATTATATTACTCTTAATAAACGGTTAATCAAAATTTTAAACAGTATTTGAGTACCTCGTCAAATTTCATCAAAATTTTAAACAGGTCAAATTCCATCACTGCTGGGCATCAAATAGTCTCAGCCGTCAGAGTTTTTTACCAATTGAAAGGAGTGCAAAAATGCAGACCCAGTAAAAATCCAAACCCAAAGCTCGTTGGTAAGTCGGTGACCATCCACATGGCTGCTTAACACCAAAAGGTAGGCCCAGCATAAATCCAAAGGTCGTTGGAGACCATTAGCATGGCTTGTAGTTGGGAGAGAACAGTAGACATGGTCGATTTCAATTGCCAGGCATGGCCTATCAAGAAAAACAAAACTTGCAAATATGATTCTGGAGGTTCAGTACTGCTTTGATGCACCTGTATTATTTTGTTTTAGAATAAAAACAATGCAGCTTAGCCTTTGTTTCCTTTGAGTTACCCAAATGGAGAATTAAATTAGGATAATATCACATGTTTTTAAATAAATTCAATAGTTCAATTAAATCTCAACCATCGGCTTGCTTAGATGTTCGTTAGAAGCAGCGATACGTTGTATATGTAAGCATTGCTTTGCCTAAGTTAGTGCAGATAGTTCAAGTAATTTAATTTGCTCCTGTAGAGTCGGGTTACACATATAAAAGGAGAGCTAAAGAACCGAGTAAAGAAATGGATTCAGAGCCTGAGCTGTGCATACAAGGGTGCGCATTCTTTGGCAGCTCATCAACGGAGAAGCTGCTGGTAGTCAGACTGACGCAGGGGAGTCTAAGCCTGCGCGGTGCTTAAGCTGCAGAAAACGCATTGGATTAACAGGTTTTAAGTGTCGTTGCGGTGATACTTATTGTGGTCTCCACCGATACCCAGAGGAACATGGTTGTTCCTTCGACTACAAGACACAAGGGCGCGAAAAGCTGGAGAAGGCTAATCCCGCCATCAAACCCAAAAAAGTCGAAAAACTGTAGGGATCTAGATTACACTTACTTGAACAGTGAGTAAAACATGGTTAAACAGAACTAGTTTAAAAATACTTTGCTAAACAGACGTAGATGCAGGTTATGCCTGCATAAGCTTATTGAACGCCCTACCATTTTAATAATCATATTTAATTTTTCTTATTATTTAGTCACTGATTTGATATTAAATATTTTTTTAAGATAATTATGTAAAAATATAAATTCTAATTTTTCTTATTATTTAGTCACTGATTTGATATTAAATATTTTTTTAAGATAATTATGTAAAAATATAAATTCTAAGTGTAATTTCTTTTTTTTCATTGTAATTTCTTTTTTTATTTTCATTGTTTTACCACGAAAAAATTGATTCGTCCCCGTGCAAAGAGTGAGTTATTCATAATGAGAAAATTGGGTTACCATTGATTTGATTCTATAAGTAATTATTTACATTCATTCAAATTATATTTAAAGAATTATTTCTAAGGATTCACTTTGCAAGTAAAAGACCAATTCATACTTTCCATTTACCTTCCTAATTTTGTAATTGGATTTGATTTTACAACATATATTTAAAATATATATAAACCCAAATTGAAGAGTATATATAGCTCATGTTCGTTTCATGAGTTGTTTTTCTCACCCATGACTAAGAGTCATCCGCATAATTTAAATTTATATATTAAAAATAAAAGCTAAGCCAAACTCAAGAATATATCGGCTGTATTAATAGACCCAAATTTCTAAGAAAGACCAATAACAAATTGGACCAAATTTCATGATTTTAGATTCTTACAATGAAACATCCACTCTATACATTGCTAAAAATGGATTTTTATAAATTACTTGATGTAACATAAAAACTTATTCAATGCTTATTTCTGTCAACTATTACCACATTAAACTATATGAATCTTAACCTATATACTTTATGCATATTTTAGGACATAAATTTGTGTTAATCTCACATACACTAACATGTTAAATTTACATAATACATATAGTTTTGAGAAAGAAAGTAGTATCATTTCTATACCAACAAGTAAAGGGAATTTCCAATGACCATGCATTTTGAAAAATTAAGGAGACGTTGATGTCTTTGATACATGATGCACAATTCATGACCGATTCTCCTCATTATTATATATCAACATGTCATGAATCCACAATTAATTCTTCTTTGACCATCTACACTTTAAGTCCTTGGTATTGCTGGGGTAAACTTGATCGCGATGTACACTCCTAGCTCATTGTACCCCACCTACTCCATCTCTTGATTGATTGTATTTCTTAATGTAGTGGATAGGTCATTTGATCAATCGGTGTTTTGAGGAATAACTAGACATGTTAGAAATACTATGTTAAAGACTATTTTTTCTTAAATACACTGAGGAGAGGTTTACATCCATGTCCTTGAAATTTATATTCCATGTACATATTGTATAGAATCATGATGGAAACGAAGTATCATGTTCCAACTAAATCCTATATTTATCATAGATAACTCGATCCATTTCTGGATGATGGTATCAATTACACATTAAAACAATTTCCCAAAAAACATTTTGCTTATGAATGACCATTACAAAAAACAAAATATTGTAAAAGAAGTACTGAACCCAACTGTAATGTCCCTAAAATTCATAAATACAATTTTTTTTCTTAGACTAATAAACTACTGAACTTCAAGGGCGTCTTTAAATTTTTGCGGAATAAATCTTGGTTATATACAAAACCTAAGTGTCGTGAGTTCCTCTCCTTCTATGTGTTCTCCTGCCCAGCGATGATGTTGTACAATGGTGTTATTCAATTAATTTGACATGTGTGTACATTTAGTTTTCCTGTCTATTAGTTGTGTACATTTGTCGATGCTTACATTATGTTACATTTTACTTTTATTTTATAAGTATTTAAATTCGTTGCCGGTTTTATTTATGAGAGGCCGACTTGCCGTCGTATGTTAAGGAGTGGAGTGGCGGGGTCTATCCCTTAATGGACCACTCGAAGAGGTAAGTATTCCTCTTCATAAGGGGATTACTTAGCTCGTCATGAACTAATGCACGCTCATATTCTTGTGCAGGTCATTTCGTCGGTGAACTCTTTCTGGGACTGTGGAAATTACGAATATCCTACAACACTATATATACGCTACACTATTCCTGTTTTAAAGCTGTATGTTAAGAGGACTAAAGTCCTAGGCCTAATTGTACCTAAGTCCTATGCTCATAAGGTTCCTAAGAGATTTAATTATATGCATGTTTATAAGCTTTATGGAGGATCTATGAAGGATCTGTCCATTCGTTATGCCATGTCAATCAGAAATGGGGAAGGAAGCCACTAAGAGAGGGATATTACCAGATGCAAATTACTTAAATACTTACTTCAAGTGGGAGAGGAGTGCCTGATGCAATAGTAATTTAGATAAACTTGTCCACTTCTACACTTTGCAACTTTACGTCTATAACAAGTGCCTGTCCACAAGAACAAGAAATCCTTATTGGCGTTCAAAGAAAAGGTAATTCACAATCTTTATTTTATATATTTCTAGATAGTGTACTGTGTATATTTACCTTGCCGAATGGTTCTATATCGAGCAACACTTTATCGTGGTAATTGCTCACTTTGGTATGAATAATGCCGTGGAGACAGTAATATTCAATATTTATTGAAAAAATCACTTGTTTATATATATATATATATCCACATTCAAGATCAGAAATATCTGCATTGGGAAAATCAAAGGTAATTTATGACAATTTAGTTCCGCATGTTTACAAAATTTACCTATTCAGCGCTAAACACTAGCGAAGATTGTCTTCAATTTCTTCTTCATACCAAACATAGCACCGCTATCCGTGTCAGAAAGCACGGTTTCGAATCCTCAACACTACATTGGAAATAGCCATCATGGTAATCCCGTTTTTGTTCCCATTAACATGATGAAATGCATGTCTGTTAACAGTCCGTTCCTGTTAACAAATGCATCACCATACGAATTTCCGTTTCCATTGATGAAAAATCCATTTGTTGCTGCTACCCCCATTTTATTTTATATGTTGTAAATCCAGGGGAAGTCAAAGTGAAGCAAGCAAATGCTAGACATGTTGGAAGCATAGAGTAAGCGAGAAGGGCAAGTTTGAAGACTAGAAAGGTAGAGGGGTCTTATAATGGTGGGGATGGCCTTGCAGACTACATTGTTGATGGCGTGAAGTGACATGTTTAATATTTGAAGGAAAATAATAACATGAAACCCACTCCAAGTCTATTTATACTTTTATGAAGGAATATGGTTCTCATCTCATGAAACATGGAGGGAAAAATAACTTCCAATTCTAAAAATCAGTGGGTTATGAAGGTTTCAACCTAGATTTGACACGAAACAGGGGGTGAATACAACCATTTCCAATATTTCCACATAATCACACACATATATACCAGGTTGTCAATTCTTGTTACTGATTTGCAACTCATTCTCAGTCAATGCCATATCAACTCCCATGTTCTACATCTACCTGCTCTACATGTCACACTCGAAAACTCATTAGAGTACATGATACAGATATATAGGCATAATCAATAATCAACATTTTCACATTGAAAATTTATTCTATCATCACAAATCATGTAACACGTGAACCTTCTCAAAATCATAATACAGACATATAACATTTGATCAAGATCAAATCATATCCTGATCGTGTGAGTTGTCTATCTATATCAACTCCATAACATAATCATTAGCGAAATCATAACATGATCATCATCATAATACAATAAAATAGAATCATCACCAGTAGCACATAGATAAGGACATGCATAAGTATCACACATATAACTAGATCATCCAAAATCAAATGTCCTCAAAATAAAGCATCACATAATCTAATTCTAAGCAACACATAACTCGGCCATTCACAACTGAATTCCCTCCAAGAATAAGCCATAATCCAATCTATGGCCTACGATCAAAGTCTATAGTGTACCTCTCAGTAATCTCAAATGGTCCCACAATTGTGGCATCAACTTGGACCCCCTCCCAAATTCGATATAGTTTTTCTACAACCTCACTTACAAGAGCACTCTATCTCTAAACTCATGGTTATTTTTTGTCTGATGTGCATCGACATAACCTTTAGGTCGGTCTTTGTCCTCTTTCATCCATTCGAATGGATTGCATCAGCTCATCCATCTCCTGGATCATCTCTGGACCTACAAATATAGTGCAACTCAAGAGTCTAGCTACCTTGGGCATTACATTTACGCTCTTCTACACTTAGATTGCTGATATTTTTTTCGAGATTCCTTAGTTTTTGGCTCTGCATGTCACACATTAACTAATACATATTACTTAAATTTACAAATAATTCAATCATATTAGTTTAAATATAGAAATTGAAACGATAGGCTTTCCTTCTTTGCAATTTTGGATGTGATACCATCATGTCGAATATAATTGTTGTTTATAGAACTATTATCATGCATTTTCTATCAAGAAAAAAACCTATGCCATTAAATATAGAAGCTATAAGCTATATTATACAAATAAATGATAGAACTCCAATATAGAAAAAAATATGAATTGATGCACTTAAGCTCATAAAATGCAACGATGCATTTAGTACAGAAAAGCACCAGTGCATTGTGTCAAACAAGGTGCATTGTGAACCACCATTTTTTTTTTTTTACGTTTGTAGGAAAAAAAATAAAATGGTAGGGTCAACTTTACCGATGGGTTAAAGTTTTAAATGTATCGGTGAGTCAATCCAACACGGTTGCATTAAAAATTGTGAAACCTTGTTTTGCTTTAAAAAAAACTAGAATACAATGAAGGCCCAAAAATACCGGTGCCTTAGAGAAAAAATCACATCGGTGTATTTAGTTTATAAAAGCACACCAAAAATGACACAAACATTCTTTTATCAAAATTAAAGAAAAGTAAAAAAATCCATATAGGGATGACAAGTTCTCGGATTTGACCCAAAAATTGGCCCATCGTACCCAACGATTTATATATAAAATAAAAAACTCATTAAATCTAAAACCCTGAAAGGAAAAATTATAATTGTGAAACAACAAAGGGGTTTAAACCCTAATGTAAACTTTTGCAGCCACACAAAATGAAAAGAATGAGAAGTAGTGAGAAAAGAAGGTTTGCAACATTGAAGGTAACTCTGATTTTTTTCTCTAAATTTATTTCAAATCTAAATACGATAATAGCATCAATAGTAGTATGTTACGTACTTGAAATTTCTACTATGCAGGGTTTTGATTAATTCACCATATCTAACAAAATTTGATCCTGAGAATATTCCGATTGCTCCGAACTCCTTCAGTGTAAGTCTCTCTCCCCTAAAAATTTCAGGAAAATAATGAACTAATGTATATGTTATTTACTTTTAAACACCTCTTTGAATTAGTTTTCGAAATTAAAATTCCCGCCCCTTTTCAATTTGGGGCATAAATATCTTATGCAATTTTTTAATTTGGATTTTCAGCATTCCGATGCGTTTGAGGTTATGTCGCACCGATGAGTATAGGGAAATACCACACCTGTGTGTTTAAGGTGAGCTTGTAAGATATAATTTGTGTACGTACCAGTGAAAAATCAAAAAACGTATTTCATACTTTGGTGCATATACAAACTATGACGCCCCAGTGCACTTGTGTATAATAAACGCACCGGTAGGGATATTTTTTTGTAAAATGCATCAATAAATATTTGCTATCAAATATAGCGAATATTTTCTTTTGCAAAGGCTTTTGTACAAGTTGGCATACTATGCATTCTTTGTTATGCTGCACCAATGCATCTAAATGTCATAGTAGCACCGATGCACTTGTAGTATATGTGGCGCACCGACTTAATTCATGAATTCTATGATTTGATATTTCAACTCAAACTTTTATATTCCTCTTAGATATTTATCTAGGATTCAACCACATCAATTACAATATTTCATATTATATATATGTTGCTTGAACTCACCTTATTATTACAAATTGGTTTCCAAACTATATCGGAAGTTAGATTGTAATATGATTCTAAAAAATATTTTAGGATTATAGAGATGTATATTGATTTCCAATTTGGCTCAAATGCATGAAGAAACATTTACAGTATCAAATGGCCAATTCTTCAGATTCCAACTCACTCCATCTTGTTAAAGGTTCATTGAGTTCTCCCTTTCCATCTCTAGTAAGTTTAGGTTTTTTTTATATTTTGAGTATCTATTTGAATTTATGTTATTTATCGATGTGAATATGAATATCAATGTATTTTATATTGTAGGACCATGATTTAGGATCAATTTCAGATGCATAAGATATTCCACCAGTTTCAAAACGTCGTAAATTTTTCTTAAGAGCAAGATTTCACAAGAAGTTCATAGACGAAAATGGGAAGCTACTTTACACCACCAATTGTAACATTCCATCTTCAAGCTGCAATCCTAGGTCATGGATGGAAATTTTTGGTGAGATGGATCTCTTTTATGATATCCCAATAGTATCAGGTTGTTCAAAATGACAAGGATTTGAAGGAGAACTCTCGGTGCGTCACACTCACCCATTACACCAATGATCGATTTCCCAATGTCAATGGCCTAATCCCCCCTACTGTACTAAAATATCCAATAGGTGATATAGAAAAGAAACGTAGGAATGTTTCCCTATGCTCATTTTGGGAAAATTTGGAAGCTGAACCAATTATGTCTCATCCTAAATTAACGAAACCATCTATTTCTATTCAATCAACTGAAATTTCTAGTGAGCCAAAGTATGATATGAATGCTACCCAACACATATCTACTGTAGATCCAAAAAGTTGCATGAGTTGATATCAAAACTGTCCAAGTACACACTGAGGTCTGCCCAATTATTGGAGGGTGGTGATGATTTCTCCCTTACTATCAATTTGCATAGTAGATATCAAACTTGTTACAGCAACGCTTTGTATGGTGCTTGGCCATATTCTCTACCTATGCCGAATGTTGGAATTGAACGATCCTTTTGTTGTAATGATTTTGTGATTTCCAAGTCTAATATAGACGCTGCAACCCTTGAGTTGTTTATCATTTCACATGTACTCATTCCTCCCAAACAATCAATAGCACTTATTCCATTTTCGAGTCCTATCTATTGTCGGTTGGATTACTTGAATATTATTAAATACAAGCATATAATTTGTATGTATAGTATGTGCATGAATGGTTATGTTTCTAAACCATTTAATATGAAGAACCTATTATATATAGATGCTCGTCTATGTACTGATGGGAGCATTGTAGGGTTCATGAATAGTTCTAGGTGCTCTTTGTTTTCTGCAAATTGTTCATTTGAGGAACACTTCAATGACCATGAGTTCTTTATGAAAAGGAAAGCATCCATATTTTTTGTTGCGCATGCAATACATAGTTTATCTCGTAGTGACGAGTTGTTAAGAAAATATAACTTTCGTAGACCACCAACTACTCGTCAAAGACACCTTGCATTGGGATTACCCTTAAACATCCCCTTGGGGTGTAAGACAAAAAAATGATTAGTTGTATTTGATAATTTTCAATGGGATTCATGTTAATGTATTGCCAAGTTTTCCTTCATTGAGGGATACTGATAGCAATTTTGTTCCTCGTGATACTCATAACAAAATGATGGTTCAACAAAGATATGTTTCCACCAAATTGCAACACATGGACAAACCTTTGAAGGGTCAAGTGATTTTGGATAAATTGTCTAATGATTTTAATTATTAAGATAGGTCAAAATGGTGTTAAAAAATATGTGTTATCCTTGATATGATTATTATATTGAACTCGACATGGTGGAAAGAAAAATGAGAAATTTTATGTATCCAACAACACACCATTGGAAGAATATTACTTGTTATTACAATTACATTCCACATGAGGCCTCTACTTCAAATTGGTGACCCATAAGAAAGGAAGGATTTCAAGGAGCCTATTTTAAAAATTATTCCCTAAAGAAATGCGAGGGCAGCTGAAGTTATCTATCAAGAAACAAAAGTATAAAAGGAAGTGTTTTTTTTCTAAACATAGGATCGACATTTTTTTGAAGGAGAGTGTAAATATATGTCGAGAAAGAGATAAATCAAACAACCTTAGGAGTTCACGTGAACTAGAAGAAATATAAAAGATGCAAATTTTTATGTATGATCCTGTCTATATCAAATTGTTGTATTATTATTATGGTACACCACAATTTTTTAGTCCATGTATCTAGGATTTCAAGTTATGTGATAAAATATTTGAGTAGTATTATGGCTCATTGGTATAGGACAAGGTGACCATGGATTGCACATAATGAATCATCTAGTATCCCCACTTCTCCTTCCTCATCTACCTTAAATCAATTCATGTCATTAATATTTTTGGAATTTCAATATGATAAGTATCTAAGTATACACCGCTTACTATTTTTTCTCACAATATTCCTTCGTTTTTAAAGCCATATTTATTACCATATATAACACATTAATTGATGGATCCAATAAACATGTGAAATTTATGTAACTTTCTCACAACTATTTAATGGCCTTCATACAAATGTGCTCTTTTCAACATATTAATTACTATCTCTATTATGAAATAACCTTGCAATCTCATATCCGATGTATTTTGCCTTGTCTTTTTCTAACATCAAAATTTTGAGATTTCCAAAATGCTATCAAAGTTATTTTTTTAATAGAGTTTAAAAGAAAAGGTTTACTTGAAATTGATTCCAAGATTTCAATTGCTTTCTAATCTTAATTGGTCTAAATTACTACACTTAATATAAAATAATCCATTTAATATTAATCAAATTAATCCAATGGTAATCTATACATTCCTATTTGATATTAATCAAATAGGAATATTAATCTATACATTCCTATTTGAGTAATATGTTATAAACTAAATATACAATATAATCCATTTAATATTAATCAAATTAATCCAATAATAATCTATACATTCGTGGGAATATCTAGATTATATTTTAAACACTTCTTAATATATATATGGTAGAGTTATGCAATATATTATAAAGTAAATAAGAAAGAGCCACGAGGTGGCAATGAACCACATCATTGCTGAAAAAGATGGTTTTTAAATTTAGAAACATGCGGAATAGAATATGTATGAGATTATCCTTACACCAAACTATTAGGTAGTTGTTTAACTTTGCCTTTGGAGGGTTTAGTAGTTAGGTTTAGTTGATTGGTTTCATATTGGTTTGAATATGTGATGCATAAAGTGAATCTTCCTTGCTTTGTGATATGAAGATTTCCTCTTTCCTTTTAGTGGAAGCCAACATTAACATCATGCCTTCAGATGTAAACTCAAGGGAAAACTAGTTTCCTTTTATAGTTAACTATTAAATAACTATAATTCCATCATTGATATTTCGCAAATGAAAAAGGTAGGAATCTCAATCAAGGCGCTAGAAAAAAATTTGGAACTTTAAATAGTAAACCAAATTGTGTTCTTGAATATTTACTAGTGGTATTTCTTAATTGTATCTAGGCTTTCAAATTATTCGAGTGGAGTATCGCCCAATTGGGGATAAATATTGATGTCTATCTCAATAGCCTAGCTCCAGGTAGGCAACTCACGCCTATTTTTTGGCCTCGAATGTGTTCACGCAGTCCAACATGGTGGTCAAGTACCGGTAGTGATGACAATAATGAATGAGGGCGTAATATTATGTTATGTATACAACTGTTTGGTAAAAGGAAAATGCATTCTGTCACCGTGCATGCACACCATAATCTAGCCTCTAGTTTATACTCTTTTTCCTAGAATTAGGAGAGTTTTTTTTTAAATCCTCGATGGGTTAGTTCGCTCTCTTGTCTTCCTATTCTTGATTTGGATTTGTGTTGTCTTCCTCTATTCCAAAAGGAGAGGGATGTTAACACAACTCGTGGTTTTTTCTGTTGAACTGAAAGTATTCCTATAGGCTAACCAAAGTAATACGAATGCAATTAGTCCCTAATCCCATAAAATCTCTTAAGTTTGGCGGCTGTAGTGAATTGAACAGGGCTAATAAAATCCATTATTCCTACAAAGATGTTACTTTTAGGTATTCTTATATCTGAGTGTGAAAGTCACAAAACAGAAGAATGTTGGAAAATTTTAAATCCGTGTGAATCACAACTATCACGCGAACAATCCAAAGCATTTTACCCTTTTCCACTATTATGTGTAGAATGTTAGTAAGAAACCAAATTTCTAAGAATAAAATTTTTCTCTACAAAGCCACTTAAATTAACTTCAAGAGATCATATTGAATACCATGAAGGCTCTCCTCAAGGTCCCCTCTTGACACAAAGTTATAGACAATAAGCCATTCCTTGCCGTATATACAATAACCAGTGAGGAAAATAATATTCTTGTGTTGCGAAGAAATAATAATCTAAAGTATTGAAATGTCCTTTAATCATGACTAAACTCATTTCATAATTGCACCATTTGACTTTTAATACCAACACATGCTAGACTTTATGTACAATTTTTTTTTAAAGGTACGGTTATAACATCACCCATCATCCAACTTTCAAACGTCATTGAACCATATACGGAACTTTCACGATGTATTTGTCATTTTTCTTTGTCATTTTTGGTTTGGTCTTGGCTCTGCTCAGGGGAAATTGAGGTGACCTCTAGACTTGGAAGGTAAGCTTTGTCTTGGATTTCATGCCTACAATTTTGTTTTGTTCTGAAGATTCTGTTGTGGCCATATGCTTCTCACTTCTGGTTTATATTGGCATTTATAGGTGCCGAGGTAGGGTGAAGAGAAGTGTCTCAAGCTCTGTCATTGGTTTGAATGTGGTGTCAAATGCAAGGTAATCCTTGCCAAAAAAGCATGTTCTTGTTGTCTCTCAGCTTGTCTGCATTTTATTTCGTCGTTTGGTTTGGGGCTTCTCTGTAGGGTTTTGAATTCGCCTTCAAGCTTGTGATGAAATGACTTGGGTTTTGTAAATACCTTTAGTCTTTTAATCCATGGGTGAATCTTACGCCATTACATGCTCTGTGTATAAGTTTTACGTGGACTGCAAATCATTGTTTTGGATTTGGGATTTTTAAGACACGGGCTACACAATTACTTTCAATGGTGCCATAGCCCTTTGGCACGCCTGTGTGGAATTGACTGCGATGATGGAACTACTGTGTAAATACTATACTTAGTATTTTGGCATTCCTATGCATAATATGTATACTCTACATTTATCAAATGGCCACGGTTATTATGCTTTGTATGTATGTGTTGATTTATTTTTCGCGCTATTTGTTTCATTTGTGGGTTAACATGTGGCATTTCTCCTTTGTTAATGGACTATGTATAATTAGTTTAATTAGATTTGACTGTAATAATTGAAAGTGCATGGTTTGAGGCCATGTCGTGTATGGCATGAGCCCTCCAATGATTTCTGCGATAGCTTAAGATGGTTGTATTATTGTTAATAGTTTGTTTTATTAAAATGTAAGGTGAATTGGGACAGATCCTTAGGTACAGACCCACGTTGGCTTTCATCACTGTAGGGGAAAGCATTGATAGCGCTCGTTGGTTTTTTATATATACTATCTATTTTATTCTTTACAAACTGTGGCTTGGGCTAATGTTGCGCATTGCTTGATGAGAGTCTTATGAAATCATATGTAATGATTTATTAATTGGTTTTAATAGTCTATGGGTTTATATAGTTTGGCTGAGGCCGTGGTTACTGCGCAGAGGTAGAGCCGGAGTCTTACAACTTAGCGTGAAGCATAATGTATTTGATTTGCTAGTTTAATATTATTATGGTTATTAATGTAGCCCGCATATGTTGTATGTATAGCGTGGCCTTGGTAACAAAACACACAATATTTGAATCCTGGTCGTGGCTAATGTAATGACTTGTATTTTTAATTAGATGAGGGTTGGGCTTGTATTCCCATAGGATTCGATTCATGTTCACCATTGTAATACGATTTCGATATCGTTTATACATGAAATGATTCATGTGTGTGATATGGTGTTTAATTCGTTAAATGGAATGAAATATTTGTTATATAATTGGTTAATGTTTATGCATATATGATATGGTTGTTTTAGGACTGTGTGTATTATATATGTGAATAGAGATTCGATCTTGGACAAATGGATAGTCACAATGCTTACTCTGTTCTTTTATTTATGAAGAAGTATTTTTAAATGGAATGTTTTACTATTTAGTTTGTATTTAATGAGACAAACCTTGAAAGGTCATTAATGGTTTATTAACTTTGATTTAGAGTAGAACATTCAGTTTGTATTTTATTTTATATTTAATATATTTAGTAGATTAGCTTGTAATACTATTTATATAACTGTTTACACATATAAATCTATATATTTAACTCTTACTTCTGAGCTAGTCTTTAATTAAGTCTAAAGAAAGCCTCTACTGATGAATGAAATATGTTAGCAGAGTAATAAAGCCTAAAGAATGATTTTAAAATAGATGGAAATAAAACCTAGTTTACACTAAACAGAGTCTAAGTATTGAAATAATACAGAGGAAAACTTAGATGTACAAACCCTAGTAAATACAACATAAGATATAATTTCCAGCCTAAAGTTTAATATTTAGAAATGCAAAGCCTAGCATATTTTAACCAGAAAATCGAACACATAGGGTTAGGGAATGCACTGTAGTTATTTACCTAGCATATCTGACATTTAATTTAGAAGAATAGAATAAATAGTCTAGGGATTCATACTTGTAACTTGAAGCTCTGTTAATGGTTGAACCTACACACTTAAATCACCGACATTAAAAATTCAAGATAGATCTGACCTTTGTTTTTGATGACCAAATCACTTGGGAACTACCACATTCCTCCCAACCATGACACAGAACCATTCCTAATTTAAATTTGGATCCCCCTAAGCTAGACTCCAACATGCAAGTAGCTTAGAGCTCCAAAAGTAGGGTTTCCTATCTGGTATATTAGATCTGGATCATTTTTCCTTTTTCCTCCTAGGAAAGTGTTTTCCAAGAATTACTTGAGAGAAAAACATGCATAAAATGACTCCTCTAATGATAGATCAGAACCACAAGCCTTTCTTTTGCTTGACTTGTTATAGACATAATTTTCATTCAAAGGTTTAGTTAAATCAAGAAACCTTGGTTTCTTGATTTAACCCTTTCCAATTACTTTCAGTAATTATTAATATTTTAACTTAGAAACTTTCCACTAGATCCTAATTAGACTTTTCAGGATTTGGACTATTTATTATCTTTTCATAATAAATAATAATTAGATGGATCTTTTCTTTCTCTTTCATCGTTAATATTCTAATTATATTCGACTCTTTATACATACCATGTATAAAGTACATAATAATATATCACTTATTAACATTTGTCTTTGGGAATCATATACCATGATCCCTAGACTTAGTGACACTCCTTCCTTAAGGTCAAGTAAGTAGATGGTGTGGGTCTACTAGACTAGGCAACTCTAAACATCCTTTCATGTTGGATTTCCCTCATATAACATGGTAGCTCTTCAGTACTTAATGAAAATATAGAAATTCAAAATTTCATTTAATCACTTATAAATAAGTACGATGGAATCAATATTTTTCCTCGAGTCTTTTTCACTCAAAAGTTATTAAATTATTTTTAGTAACCCCTAGCACTTACCAAAGCCCATACTCAATGCTTTAACAAGGAGTTACAATTCAGTGCAATTCGAGAGCTCTTTGCTCAAAACTAATGCTACGATATAGTTGTACGATAAACCTACGGATACAATGGCCAAGGATCAGATTCTCTAGAGCTTATGCTCAAAATCAACATGGAATGCTCTAGGGATTATGCGCAACACTTCCAATCATATTTTCATGTGTTCGACAACTTCTCACTCAACACAAATGTAAGCACTCATGTGCTCTAGAGCTTCTCACTCAACAAAAATCATCAATCACTCAAGTGCTCCAGATCTCCTCACTCAACAAAAATCATCAATCACTCAAGTGCTCCAGAGCTTCCCGCTCAACACAAATCATCAATCACTCAAGTGCTCCAGAGCTTCCCACTTAACACAAATCATCAATCACTCAAGTGCTTGAGAGCTTCCTGCTCAACAAAAAATATCAATCGCTCAATTTCTTGAGAGCTCCTCTCTCAACACAAATCATCAATCACTCAATTTCTCCAGAGCTTCTCGCTCAACACAAAATCTCTCATCAATCATGTGCTTCGAGGTCCACGCCCAACATAAACAAGCATACATATATATTATCAATAATTGGCTTACACCCAATATATAAAACAAATCATCATGTTAATATGTAGTGGGGTAATTGACCCAATATAAAATAAAACATCAAGATAATCATCATAATCAATAGGCACATGCCTATAAGTGTTAGGGCCAAAATTCGGGATATTACAATATGCTTACTTGTGTTGGGAGTGGACCCTGAAGCACATGATTGATGAGATGTTTTGTGTTGAGCAGGAAGCTCTAGAGCACATGAGCGGTTGATTATTTATGTTGAGCGAGGAGCTCTGGAGCACATGAGTGATTGATGATTTGTGTTGAGCGAGAAGCTCTGGAGCACGTAAGTACTTATCTTTGTGTTGAGCAAGAAGCTCTAGAACAGATGAAAAGATAATTGGATGTGTTGGGCATAAGACCTAGAGCCTTCCATGTTGATGTTCAGCATAAGATATGGAGCATGAAATCCTTAGCCATTGTATCCCTAGGTGTATTGTACAAGTGCATCCTAGCATTAGTGTTGAGAGAAGAGCTCTAGAATTGGACTAAATTGTAACTCCCTATTAAAGCGTTGAGTATGGGCTATGGTAAGTGCTAGGGGTTACTGAAAATAATTTAATAATTTCTGACTGAAAACGACTCGAGAAAAATATTGATCTCATCATACTTATTTATAAGTGATTAAATGAAATTTTGAATTTCTGTATTCTCATCAAGTACTGAAGTACTACCACGTTATACGAGTGAAATCAAACATGCAAAAATGTTTAGAGTTTCATATCCTAGTAGACCTAAACCATCTACCTACTTGACCTTAATTAAGAAATGTCATTAAGCCTAGGGATCATGGTATATGATGCCCAAAGACAAATGTTAACAAGTGTTATATTATTATATACTTTATACATGGTATGTATAAAGAGTCAAATACAATTATAATACTAATGATGAAAGAAATAAAGAAAAAGCTCCATCCATTATTATTTATTATGTAAAGATAATAAATAGTCCAAAAACCTAAAAAGTCTAACTACGAACTAGTAAAAAGTTCCTAAGTTAAAATATTAATAATTACCCAAAGTAATCGAAAAGGGTTAAATCAAGAAATGAAGGTTTCCTGGTTTAACTGTCCCTTTGACTGAAAAGTCTATCTATAAAGACTCAAGCTAAGGAAAGGATTAGGGTTCTGATTTATCATTAGATGAGTCATTTTTCTGCTTGTTTTCTCTCAAGTAATTCTTCGAGAACACTTTCGTGGAAGGAAAAAGGAGAACTGATGAAAATCTAATATAACATATAGGAAACCCTACCTTAGGAGCTTTAAGCTACTTGCATGTTGAAGTCCAGCTCGGGGGGATCCAAATTTAAACCAGGAACAATTCCGGGTCATGGTTCGGAGGAACGTGGTAGTTCCCAAGTGATTCGGCCATAAAAAATAAAAGTGAGGTCTATCCTTAATTATTAATGTTGGTTATTTGAGTGTGCAGGTTCATCCATTAACAGAGCTTCAAGTTATATGTATGAAGCCCTACACTGTCTATTCTATTCTTCTAAATTAAATGTTAGATATGCTAGGTAAAAAATTACAATGCATTTTCTAACCCTATGTATTTGATTTTCTGGTTAATTTGTGCTAGGGTTTGCACTTCTAAATATTAACTTTAGGCTGCAAATTATATCTTATGCTGTATTTACTAGGGTTTGTAATCTAAGTTTGTCTCTATATTTATTTCAATACTTAGAGTGTGTTTACTGTAAACTAGGTTTTATTTCCATCTATTATATAATCGTTCTTTAGGTTTTATTACTCTACTCACATATTTCATTTTTCAATAGAGACTTGTTTTAGATGTAATTAAAGACTAGTTCAGAAGTTATATATATATANCTTGCAAGGTCTGTCTCAATGAATTCAAACTAAATAGTAAAACATTTCATCTAAAAATACGTCATCATAAATAAGCGAACAGAGTAAGCATTGTGACTATCTATTTTGTCCAAGATCGAATCTATGTTCACATATACAAAACCCACAGTCCTAACTAAACCATATCTTAATCACATGCATGAATATTTTAAAGTGCCCTCATAACTTGCTTATAAATTAACCAAGTAAACAATTAAAACAACCATATCATATATGCATATACATTAACCAATTCGCACCCATTCAAAATTACAACTCGTTACATCAAGCCACGAATGGAGTCAAACCCTGAGAGTTTTATTTACATTTAAATTACGGCCACACTATACATACAACGTATGTGGGCTACATACTATAATAATCACAATATTTCGTAACCACAAACCATTAAGCTACAGCTAAGTTGTAGGACTTGAAGCTCTTCCTCTGCGTAGTAAGTCACAGCCTCAACCAAACTAAATAACATACAAGCTAATAAATCAATGAAGTAAACCATTACACAAGAGGTCATAAGACCCTCATCAAGCCATGCGCAGCATTGGCCTAAGCCATGTCTTATAAATGAAAATACACAATTATATAAACAAAAAGTGATCACTGACAACATTTTCCCTACATCGACGAAATCCATTGTGGGTTTGTACCCATGGCTCTATTCCATTTCACCCCACACTCTAATCAACAATGTATAAATAGTAATGCAATCCATTGGAGCTATCATAGCTACTAAGGGAAAGGATCATGCCACATACTACATGGCCTTTACCCGACGGTGTCAAACATTACAGTCAAGATCTAAATAAAACAATTATACACAATCTATCAACGAAGGCGATTTCCTCTTTAAACACACAATAAATAACGTAGCATAAATTCCACCCACATACATAGTACGCATAATAATCATTTCCCATTTGTACACGCAATATATATTTACACAAGAATTTCCAAATCCTAAGTCAATTATCTACACAGTAAATCCATTATCACAGTCAAGTCCACATAGGCGTGCCAAGGGCTATGTCACCATTGCAAGCAATGGTGCATCCCATGCCTTATGAGCCCAAATCTAAAATAACGGTTTACAATAAGCACAAAATTTTACATAGAGCCTGTAAGAGCATACATTTTCATCTCATGGCTTAAACACAATAATATCATAAAACCCATGTCTGTTCTTCACAAGCCCGAAGGTGAAATTCGAAAACCCACAGTAAAAACCCCCAACCAATCAACAAGTTGAAACCCAGAAATACCCATAGGTGGCAAGCTTAAGCTTGTAAAGTAGGCTTACCATGGCCACATTAACATCAACCTAGAGCTAACATCGAATCTTTGAGCCAGGCCATCCTCGTTCAACTTGTTACCTGCAGACATACCAAAACAAGGTGGATGAGAAGTATGGAAACGAAAGGAGCTAGAAAAAAAAATGAATCATAGACATAAAAACCCAAATGGATCTTACCTTTGAAGCCATGGAGATCACCTCCATTTTCTCCTATGCAGAACCAAGGCCAAACCCCAAACAACCAAGCAAATGACAAGTCCTTCATGAGCCAAGCCCTAAGCTTGGGCTGCCACGAAAACCAAGGTGCATTAATGGCCCCAGCTGGTATCCATAATCAAAGCCAAAAAAACCTTCTTTTCCATAGTTTGATATCGTTGCAAAATGATAGTCTCCACTACCATGCAAATCGTAAAACCCCAACGTATATGGTTCGACCATATGTTATATTCGCCATCCCAAATCATATAAAAAGTTTAATACATTACAAGGATTTGTTCATTGCATTAATCCATATAAGGTATGCACTAGTCCAAAGTCAAGACACATGGCTTAAGTAATATAGGTAAGATATAAACTATAGGTTTAAAGCCTTGATACAATGTGTGTCCCCTAATCTTACTGCTTAGTAAACATGGATATGAAATATACCATGCTAATAATTGAACTTTATACAAATCAAAGGTTTGGTTTTTAAGCCAAGTTCATAACCTGCAAATCAAAATCATAAGATATGTTAATATCGTTAATAAAATAAACATAAAATGTAAATATATTAACTTATAAAAAGACAAAACATAAACCCTAGTGAAGTGTAAGTAGTACATAGGAAATTTAGCTGTGATAGCTAAATTGACAAAATTAGTATTTAGCTGGAACCGTAACAACTAGCAGTAGGTCTATTAGGATCAATATATTCAGTAATTTTTAAATAAGACTCCGTCGCAAAGTATGATTTGCATATGAAATAAAAAAAGGTGCCTTAGTTCGAAGAACTAAGTAAGCCTGCAAACAAGTAAACACATTTACCTCTCAGACTGTCATGGGAGAGTGAGTCTCGCCACTTCGCCCACTTTGTTTCCAAAAACAAAGTTAAGTTAGGACTTTATAAATAACAAGTAAAACTATGTAGAAATGACGAACCATATAATCAAATAATGACACATACGCGACAAATGTATAAACATAAGACTAAGCACTAAACAACAGTATGACATCATAAGTAAAATACATTAATAATAATGACTAAAAGTGAAATAAGAAAATGTAAGAACAACTTACTACTAACCAATGGTACATGTAGTGTACGATATAATTCCGCAAATCAAATAATGTTCCATATAGGTGGTTTTTACTAGCCTAATAATTTTTTTTTCCAACTTTTGGAGACATTGCAATAAATATGTATATATATACTTCACATATTAACATTCCATACAGTTAAGGAAAAGAGAAAAAAATCGAGTCATAAATTCCAAAAAGAAAGAACTTCTCTATATATATCACTCAATAAGTTTTGTCTCAATAGTAGTCTACATATATATCATTTACTTAGCCAACCATGTGAAAGAAAAGAAATTTGTGTTCTATACAAATAAATTGAAAATATAATTAAACATACACAATTTAGTAAAGTGCTTGAAACTGCAATTGTAAGAGTAGAATTGTGAGTAAATTTTATGAAGAAATAATGAGAAAAAGTTTATCAACTGCAATGCCGTGTCCAACATAATTATACATTAAATTAAGAGCTTTTAAAATATGTAATAGTTAATGGCCCGATAGCATTATTGAAATAGTCAGGAAATGAAATTGCAGTTCGAATAATCAGGAAATGAATGACGGTGAGATGTAATTAATGTTTTTATAGAAAATTTAGGGTGGACTAAGGTTTATGTATTTTAATTTAAGAATGAGATAAGACAAGTGTATTGTCCAAATTGATTTTATAGTAGTGGTTCAAAATTTGAAATAACAATTAAAATAAACACAATATAAAAAATAATTGATACCAATGCATGGATAACTCATAGGTGAGCTGATGAATGGATAACCAACACTTCATGGAAGATAACTAGAAAAATGTAAGGGATAACTCATAGTTGAACTTGTTTAGCTAAAAGAAGATGAAGAATATGAAGAATAAAAAAAAATTCAAATTATCTTCCATTCCATAACTATTTCTCAACTATTTGATTATTTCTCAAACCATTTGATTCTTATGGAAATAATCCAACCACAAACAATTTAGATATGCTAATTTAACTATCATAAAATATACATAAAAAACTGTAAAGGCTTCCATGTATAGCGGAGCATAGATGAAGCCATGTGGACGATCAGACATGTGTCTGTTTCCGTCGTTGTAGAGTAATAGCGCATAAAAAGGCTTAGAAAATATAAACATCCAAGAAGTGTTGAGAATGAATAAAAAGTCTATATTTAAATAGAAAACTAGCTTGTGATTGAACTGTGATGGCTAATAATATTTAACTTTCAGTATAGTAATAAATGCTGTGATGCCTGCACTGTGCACTGTGGATTATTGGAGGTTGTTGAAATCCAACGATCCACAGTGCAGCTGCCACAACATTTATTGCTCTGATGCAAATGTAAAATATTTTTTGCCATCTCGATTTGGAATAAACCCTCCAACTTGGAATAAACCCTCCAACCAACAGAATAGCTGTAAGGTCCTCGTAGGGTCTTCGACTCGTCCTGTCCATCCATTTCTTAATAAGAAGAAACATAATAGCTGTAGGGTCCTCGACTCCTCCGGTCCATCCATTTCTTAATAATAAGAAGAGAATGCAGTTTTTAAAGGGACCCTCGTCAGCATTATCTTACTGCAAATTGGTCTTCCATGCCCGAAAATACAGAGATGGCTGACGAATGGACGATGGGTGATATCATAGCGTCTTTGACATTACTCCACTCATCATCTCCGCCGTCTTATATGTCTTTATCGTCAACTTCATGAACCAGACATGAAGTCCCACTCTCTCACGTCACAGCCAACACAGATATATCACATAATATTGTAATCATGCGTTCCATCGTGCAATGTATCTTTCATTAAACTACTCTACAACGACACAGAAATGTCTTTATCATTGATCGTTATATCCACGCAGGGCCATAGCTGGAAACCCTACAAGAAAGTGTAATCACGGTCATGAGAGTAGATTATTCCAACAGGAAAACGCAATGACAGACATCGCACCGATGACGTTTAGATCGCCACCCCACAATAAGCGAGCACAATTGGAAGAGAGACAAGAAGAAAAAATAGACATTTAAAAAAGAATGAAACGCCAACCATCCATGCCACACATGCCAAGTGGAGGACAAAATCAATGGCATATACTCATCAGAGGGAGCCATCGGAATCCCACCAAGATGAAAACCTAACCCCATTCTATCTATACCCACCAAGATGAATCACCCAAAAAGGTTACAATGCATATGGCAAAAATGGAACATGGTTTGGCTCTCGACCTGGTGTTGAGAGAATGGTTGCAAGACACACACATTGTCTTGGCCTCACATTGCAGATGAAAGCAACACAGACATTAATAAAATCCGTTATAGCACCGACCTCGCGTAGCCACAGTTTCAAGAAACTTTTCAGAGTCCCACGAGCGAAGTTTTTTTCTATTAAGAGTTTAGGATTTCCAATTTAGAGTTTGAAATTGACTTTTAAAACCTTTCTTACTAAGAAAGATTCTAGATACAACAAGTTTCCCATCTGGCAATTCTTTATAATCTATACACATGAATAGCACGTAAAAATGGATGAGGTTGGGTGCAAGTATGGTAAAATATATGCCATTTGAACCTAATAATTAAGTGTAACAAATTCCATGTTATTCGATGCAATTCGTTGAAGCATGTTTTTTAAAACATTTTAAAAAATGCACAAAACCAATGCACTGAGGTTATGATTAAGAATATTTTTTTTTTATTTACTCAAACTAGATTATTTGGGTTCAATAGACTAGGAAGTGGATATGTAATTAAATAATGTGTGCATCAATAAATCATTTGAAACCTAAATAGTACAATCTCAATTTTTACTCTCCTGCAAGACATTGCGCGCTCAAGGGGATTGGTGCATTCTACATCGTGCTCCATGAGATTCTGATTCAAAAATATAAGCAGGTTCCATACATATAACAATAATATATGGAGGTTCCATACATATAACCACAATTAATAAGTAGCCTTAATTCTCGATGCAATCTTATAAATGCAAACGATTTCTGAAAAATACATGTAGATTCCATACATATAACTACAATTAATAACTAGCCTTAACTCTCGATGCAATCTTATAAATGCAAACGATTTCTCAAAAATTTAATCCTGGGAATTCTTAATTTTGATCGTCATTTTTTGGTCCATGCATGTAATTTATACAATCCCTTTAATGATCTTAAAACAAAAATAAAATATCTTTCATATATTTGACAGTTGCTAGTTTTATTTGCTATATGTTTAGTTTCAATTTGAATTTAATTATGCAAGTTGTTCATAATAGTTGTTGACAACATAGTTTTTTTTAGCAACTAAAACTAGAACAACTCATTAACATGGAAAACGAATACACACACCACTTTGCATGGATTCATGTGGAACAATTCTTAATTTTTATTTTTCCTTTGTATGAGAACATAAGAAATTGTTGGACTTAATGACAAAGTTGGAATTTAGAGAATTGATGTACATCATGATAGGTATGGGTGGTGATATGACATAATTTACTATCCCTTAATAGTTAATATAGGTAAAACTCAACATATTGTCATAAAAGCTGGCAAAGCCAAGTTATCAATAAAACCCTCACTACATAGCCAAGATATCAAAAAAACCCTAACTAATGATGATGTTAGAATCCACATGAATTTCAATGATCGACATATTTGTGGGATCCAACGATAGCTGTGGTCGTCATTTTCTAGAGGCCCACCTACGATGGCATACTATAGGATCTAGATGTATTAATCGACGGATCCTGCAGAGGGGATGGTAGCGTACTGAAGGTTTAGGAGTGACCACTCACGATTAATAGGTATTTCCTAGTTATTTCTTTGAAGAAGCTACCATTGAAACATTGGCGTTCCTTATACGTGGCTACATGAACAATATGAATTTGATCTACCAATCTATTCGCTACAACAAATTGGCATCCATGTCGTCTGAACGAAAAATTGAAACCAACAAAATGTCTCCTCATGCTCTCCTCAATTGGCTTAAAACACTACATTGATGAGTAACAATAGTAGGCACAACAGATCTCACGATCTCCCAAAATTCTATATTATTTTCATTCTTCTTAAGAATTATCCACAGAAACACGAGTGTTGTTCTTAATGTAAAAATAAATAACACACCACATATAAATACCACAACGCATAATGACTCCCAAGTATTAGACGCCATAATGAAATGAAATTATACTCATGCATTTCATTCATTCCTGAGAATGATTAGGGTTTGTAGAATGATTTGGAAGTTGATGATGAGAGGTATTATTGGCATTGGATACCTAAGTGAAAATTTATATTCAAAAACATAAATGCCATAATTATTTATATAAAAACAAAAATTTATTATAGATGACATAATCCCTATGTGAACATAATAAACTATAAATATATATGATTAAAAAATAGTGAATTGCTAATCCATATCGACTATATAATAGTAAATAAATAATCATATCCTTTATGTAAATAGGGTTGGAGATGAGAAACCTTTGCATCACAATAAATACTTTTGTCCAAGTGTCATTTTTATTTTATTTTAACATAACATATGGTTTTTAGGTTTTACTAGTTGTCTTGATACTTTGGATAAATTTATTTATCTTAAATTTAAAATATTTATAATTTTAATAGATCCATAATAACTTAATGAGTAGATGACAAAATTTAATGTAGATAATGATATAAAATTTTACCATGGATTATTTTACCCATGCACATATTTGAGACACTTTATATATATCCATTACAAACATGATCATTTCTACATAAATCATGTACAACTAATTACCATAAAATCATTGTAGTTAGATCGCTAACATTTATCACTTGTTGTCAAGTCTTTAAACCTCAAGATTAAATGGAATTTAAAATAATTTTTCTTGGCTTAAGGATTTAAGTAAAATTGAATTTTATTATAGCTATTATGGTGTTTCATTTGGAAAACTCCTAGACAAGCAATTCATGCAAAAGAATAGGTGTTATCATTTGAAAAGTGATGCTAAACAATTGCTAGATGCCTTACACAAAAGGCTCTTTACATATAGTTTTTTGTCATTTCATCTTATACCAACACATGTTGACAATGGAGGGGACATTTCCACCTCGTGGCTCTTTTTATTTAGATATAATAAAGGTAGATTCCTATATTAATAAATAAGTTTTGGAGTTTTGTGCAAACATCAAGATATATAAAAAGGTATATAAAAGTTTAAAAAATCCATAAAAATGTGTCCAAATTGATATTATCTTTGCCAAAAAAAATATATGTTACATGTTGAGCCCATATTATCTTAGAAGAAAAGCATAGTTAAATCTAGCATAAAATAAACTATTCATATCAAAAAATTTCTCACTAGCTTTCTTCCATTTCACGTATGGTCCTTTTTGGCCCATGATCTCGTTGAACATTATGTTTCCCTAACATAATTATTCCAATTTGTTACACAATATATGATTCGATGACATGTTTTTCCATTGAACCCATGAAGAAATTTTGATTTCCATCCATTGATTGAAGCTCGAAGTAAATATCAATATATTCTTGTAGTTTATTTCTTAGTCACTAGACAACTTATGATATTTAGAACTTTACTCTGTGAACTTGGATTCCAAATATTTTTGTTTTGTTTCTTGCTTCTCCATGTCAATACTTATGTACTCAAATAATTTTGTTTTGTTGCTTGCTTCTCCATTTCCATACTCATGTACTTAGTAACATGTATCATTCTTTCTATCTTCTTAACATGTGCGGTTCTAAATTTGTATCTACATTCTTGTTGAGGAGTAAGGAAAGGTTTTTGAATTAAACTCGAACTCATTTTTAGGAATGACTAAAATTCATCCCCAAATAAAAGGAAAATCCTCTTAAAGGAAAGTCCTCTTACTAATGTGACTTTAAAACCAGGAGCAATGCCACGTAAAATCTTATAAAAAAACCAAAGCATGGATGTTTGTGTGAAGAGGAATGCAAGATGAGAGGCGTATCCCACTTACCCCTATCATAGGTGAGATAGATAATGCAATAGACTGGAAATTTCCTATACCATCAATCCCACATGAAACATAACTTTCCAACTAAACACCAAAGCATGGATGTTTGTGTGAAGAGGAATGCAAGATGAGAGGCGTATCCCACTTACCCCTATCATAGGTGAGATAGATAATGCAATAGACTGGAAATGCTATATCATCAATCCCACATGAAACATAACTTTCCAACTAAACACCGAAATGGATCCCTGAAACCAAACTTTTATTATAATTTCTATTGAGCATCACCGATCCGACTTACATTATTCCAACATTGAATCACATACATTCCCATCAACTAAACAATAAAGTAAACCATGCACCAATCTAATATCGAGTGTCCAAGAAGGTAGCAAGTATGAGGTGAGTTTTATTGTTCTTTGAAACTTCAATAACCCATCCTTTTCCACCTTGCATTGGATAACCTTACTTTATATTCTTATGATGATTGTGGTTGATAAGTATACCATGAGGTTGCGTTAAAGTATTGATAACCTCTTGGCAATTTTCTATTTTTTTATTATGATAATCCTAAAGATCGAAATTATATTAAACTAAAGAAAAAAGTTCTATATATCAAGGTCTGTCATAATTAGAACTTAACTTCCTAAACTGGAGACAACTTTTAATCATGTATGAAACTTCAAAGCCTGGCTAAGTTTGAAAATCAAAGCTTACAATGGAAACTAAATTGAGAGGGTTCCCCACAAGATGACAATTATGGCCTGCAAAATTGAAACTGAAAAATGACATAAATATTGTAGAATAACTATGAAACTAGATAGAATGCAACTGAGATTATTCCTAACCATAAATCATAACAAATGACGGTCGAATACCGCGGTCTTCCTTTTTAGCAACACACAAACCAACTTTCTGGTAGTGATAAAAAACCAACTGCAAGGTCGAGGGGCATGAAGGAAGTGGATACCTAAAGTGCTTATGTGCGATATCTTCGGCTAGAGCGTCCAATTTTCCATTAACATGCTCATATGCAATTACCTTATTGCATGCAAGATGATGCATACCCTCTTCCAAACAAGCCATAGAGACCACAATTAAGGGATCCACCATTTCTTCTTGGAATTTTTTCTGCACAGAATTATCCTTTCCATGCTAAAAAGAGATTTCTTAGTCTAGAACATTCCCAGGTTTTTAGGTTTAGAGTCTTTGACCAATCCCCTAAAATCATCCATTATCTTTTGAGAGCTAGGATGTTGTTTATCCGTTCAAAACCTCCTCCTTTCCATACGTTCTATGCACGTGCAAGCTTGATTATTCACTGTGGCATAAAAGAAACATTTTACATTCTCCATCTCCTTGAGAGCTCGCACCATGTGAGAGCACTTGGGTCCGTTTACGATGTTTCATTTGGTGGATTTGATGCGAACCATTTTGTAACCCCCAATGCTAAGATGCTAGGTCGAAGGATACCTCCCACCGATGAGATAAGAAATAGGTATCTTCATAGGAAAAATCACCCTTCAGGGATAGAAAAGGCTACTGAACCAAATAGCATGGAGGAACTGTCATGAAGAGCCCACAAAGGGGAGTATCCAAAGGTCTATATTGTAACCCAGTCACCGATCTGGAGATCGTGTAAATGGTCTATTATGATCAACCTCGTCACATAAATGCTTGGGAAGTGGGAGCTGCGACTTTCCAACCCACATTTCCTTTCGTACCAGTCATCACTCCAAGTGCACATGATCCCTTCATGTATCACAAGTGTGATGGAACCTATAGTGAGAGTTATAATAACCATAGCTTACTTTAATAAGAGTATCATTTATTTTATTATAGTGTATCTTATTTTTAATTTATCAATGTCCAAAAATATCAATAAATTTTAAACAATATTATTTTTTAAAATTATTATTCTTAATACTTTAATGTTATTTTTATAAAATATTATATTAAACAAATTTATAAAAGATATATTGTAATCTCAATCTTTTATATATAATATAATATAATCATAATTTATATCTTATACTTCCCTGCTCAATCTTATACTCTTATTTAGCCAACATGTATCTAAGACAGAAACTCATGTCGCACAAACCAACCAACAACATAGAATATATTTCGGTTATGCAAGGAAGACGAAGATGCACCTACATACCCAAGATAAGGTACCGAAGATCCAAGGAAGGCATTTACTACATCCCCGATGGATAGACATCACTATGGATGGATAAGGATGAATAGACAGAGATGATAAGGAAGCGATATGCATAAGGATCTGAGATATACAAAGATAAGGATCCGAAATATACAGAGATGGAGTCTAATAGGTATTTGGAGTCTAATAGGTATTCCCCTATATTATAGGAAGATCCTATTTCAGGAATTCATAAGGATGCATAATGATATAAGGAAAAGCTGAAAGAAAAAATACATCCATATGGTGTCTCTTCACTTAGTACCCTACACTTAATACCATGCTAAAAATCAACCATTGTCCTCTTTCTTAGACTTCATATACCAAAAGGCCTTCTTCTTGGAGGCATAAGGATAAATAATGTGGAGGATACTATGATGTGGATGCATAATACCAAAAATGGGTCAGTCACAACTAAGAAAGATTATGACCTCATTGTCTCTTGCAACTTACCACTTGCCCATCACAGCTTACATTCACAGCTTTAGCATCTGAAGATCCTGCAGAAGAGAAGATGATTCATATGGCTGGTCATTGAAAATAAAATACATACTTGGGACAATCTTGTAAGAAAATGATGGAATGGTCCCAATAGGTGTGATCTTTGCAAGTGCAAAGCTGAATCTGTTAGGCATCTCTTTGTTGAATGTTCTTTTACTCTGAAGACCATAAACAATCTGCTCAGACTTCATAACTGTACATTGACTTGGTCTGATACATCTATTTTAGAAAATATTGAGAACTGGCTCAAGAAAAAAGGTAACCCACACCCTCTACCTTTCTTTGTCGTATGGAATATTTGGAAGTCCATAAATCTCTATCTAATTGAGGATAAGGAACCTGAGTTTGAGAGTCTTTCCCACATTAGTATGTATAATGTGTTTTCTTATTATGTGTCATCTGTCAGCATCTTCAAAAAAAGGAACATTGGATGCCCCCTTGTCATCACATACCCCTTCTAGTTTTTTGGATGGAGTAGCTACTGAAAATAACGGGGTTGTTGGCATATTCCAAATGATCAGTCATACACACCATTTCCGCATCAAAATGGGATCTGGATTTATTACATATACCCATGCAGAACTATTGGCCCTCTAGGATATCTTATATTTTGCTAAGAAGATTGGGATCCAATGGATTCATATACTTGGGGACTCTATGGTGGTCATAAATTGGGCAAAAGGTTGCTCATCTCTTCACACTCTAGACCTGGAGGCTTAGTGCTTAAACATCATTGCTTTGTTTGTCTCTTTCTCATCTATTGATTATTAGCATGTCTACAGAGAGTCTAATGAGAGGGAAGACTTGTTATCCAAGGAAGGCCTCCTTTTGGCTATAAGCCAACTTTCCTTTCTAGAATATTATGAAGGCTTGGTCATTGGATCAAACAAAATGCAGTTATTTTAAGGAGCTTGAATCTCCTTGACTTACTCCCCTTTTTTTGTATAGCACATTTAGAAAATTTTGTTTTTGTTTCTTTTTTAGACTTTCGATTCACTCCTACTATGAATATTATCATAGACTACTCTCTTGAGATCTTTCTTGGATAACACACCTGATTTCTCTGTATCCTCTCTATCTGACTGCTGGGGAGCTACTATTTTGTATGGAAATGATGTATAGAGTTAGTACGACTTTATTTGCATGGGTCAGATACTTAGATTTAGTACTTTACTAGTCTTATGACTTGGCATATTGATAATGTAACACTGTCACCTTTGGTTCACTATAAACATCAAGGAACCACTATTTTTCTTCTGGAAAAAACCATTATCTTCTTTACATTCATCAAATACCACTACATGTTGTAATTTGTTACTAGTGATATTCAAAAACCTAAATTCATTGCATTTGTTTTCTCTTTTGGGAGAAATATTCTTCTCCACGATGTCATTACAAAAGCATTTAGTTGACCTTCGAATCTCTCCTTGGTAATCTATCATGTATGAGTGAATGAGTTAATGTACAAGAAAAGTGGCGATTCGAGCCCACGAGTATTATCAGCGGAATCCCATATATGCTCTTTCCAACGTCTTCTTTTATATCTATATATAAAAACTGTATAAAGCACTTTTTTACAATTATATTTAAAGTTGTGCTATATTATTTATATTAATTGCCTACCAATTTAATAAATTAAAGTGTACGTTCATATTATCATAGGTATTTATGGGGTGTTTCATTTAATCGAGTTGCTATTAAGAAAAATTGAAACTCGTTAGCAAAGCGATTTAGAAACATATTTTAAGAAAATAAGTTAGCAAAAATGATATATATAAATTTAATATGATGATGATGATGATCATGATACTGATTAACGTCTACTAAGACCAACTTTGGTTTATCAAACCTTAAAAAAGACAATATTTGGTTTGTTTTAAAATCTTATTCCTATGCTCAAAAATATTTTCAAGCTCATTATAGCTTTGGCAAGTTAGGAGGTTATAAAGGTTTGTATTATAACAAATACTTTAAAACTCAAATCTAATATGGGTGTAACGAAGACACTCTAAGAGAAAGTGATTTTCATCTTCAACACTCATAGACTCACACCGATGGAAAACCCTTTTCACCCATGGAGTTTTAGGAATAGACCAACGCCCTGTTTTTCTATGGAGTTCATGAGAGTTCATTGTAATATTGGCTATGTTAATTTTCTTCCTTGCACTATCTACTACCGAGAGATACTTCTGACCTTCTAATTTAGGATTAATGACCTCCTTATACTATCTTAATTTTCTCCTAACTTATAAATTTTCCTCACACAAAAATTTCTCTTTAAACTTACAAGTAATAATATTTTTGACATTATCAATGTTTTGCAAAATGGCGTTTTCATTAGTGCCACAATGATTTAACCAAAACATGGTATCTTTACCCCAACCTCGCTTGAGGCATAGTTGGTTTTGACTTGAGTTTAAAGCAATTTTGGGAAGTCTCTCATTTTGCATGTTCTTTATCTTATGCCTCTACATCGAGTACTTAGTCATAGTCATGCTCTCGATGGGGGAAGACCCACTTTTACGAGGAGAATAAAATAAGGTGTATTGCTTTTAATTTTGAGGTTATAAGTTATAAACCTCAAATTAAAAAGAATATTTAGAATTATAATTTTTTTAATAAATTATTTATTTAAAATTTAAAATATATTTTTTTTAATATAGAAAATTAATTTAAATAAATCAATCAATCAAGTTCATATTAATAATATTGTGGGGTTTTTAATATGTAAATATAAATTTATTGTCATTGATAGATAATTTTTTATATCAATAATATTATGGGATTTTTAATATNTATAAGTAAGTAAAAGTTGAAGAAAAATTACATATTTCCATATTTAATTTTTTCAATTCAAATTTTAAAAATAAATGAAGTAATATAAAATTAATAAAAGACTATAAATATATAATATTTTTTTAGTTTGCAAATAAAAAGAAGTTGATTTTCAAATACATTTCATATTAAATTATTTCTATTCTATTAACTATAATTCTTAGTAAAGAAATAGCCTTATAATAGTCGTTTTAACTAGTCAACATCCCTACCCTCTCGTGGATAAACAACATATCCATCTCTATGGTGGATAGAAAACATATCTATCTCTATGGTGTATTGTGAAAATTATAAGAATCCCATTAGTCTCGTAGTTGAATTTGGAGTATGATTCAATACAAAGAGGATATATATGTTGGTACTCGTGTAACACGTGTTTTAGCGATCCATTTCTGTTACCACTATACCCCTAGGTTCGTCACACTTTTCGGCAAAACATGGGACACAAGTAAAATTCGATGGGATTTGATCTCGTAACCTCCTTTACAACAACTGGTTGCATATCAAGTGACTCCAATTAGCCACACTCGTTCAGGATAGTATTATATATTTTCATTGGTCTAAATAAAAAATTGGGTTTTTTATAATAAAAAACATATATCATAATTTTTTTTTTAATATTAATATATCATCATAGACATATTGATTTAAATTGATGATTATGTTCTCCAAACAATTGTCTACAATTTAAACCTGACTTCAATCGAAACATGTTATACAACTTGACGAGAACTCTATCCATAAAATCTTCTATTTTTGTGAAAAAAACACAAAAAAACGTCTGCAAATCAAAAAGTTGCGTTATCGGTAGCATCACTTTTTTGGTGGGGCTAAAAATGTGGACATGGACAAAGCAATCCTTAATGTTATTTACAATAACCTTAAAATCAAGCCTTGAATTGAATACTAATGCTACGAGTAGCACACTTTTTCAAAAAAATATATTATTATGTCATTGCATCATAATTTAAAATTATATTTATTAAATCTATTATAACACTATATATAAATAGCACTTCTAGTTAAACACAAGTTATTCATGAAATTATTTCAGCATTCTTTCCATATAAAAAAAGAGTTTATTATATAATCCATAATAAAACCACATATTAAACCATAAAATTCATTTTTTGCTTCAAAAACCCAAAAACAAAGCATGGGTGGTATCATCGTAATCGAAACCCTAAATCGACCCATAGATTCAAAAGTAGACCTCTTAAAATAACTGTCATTTTTATTCAAGGTTAAAATTTAGAAAAACCTTAGATTAAAAAAAAGACATAATTAAAAAAAGTGAAAATTCCAAAATGTAAAATTTATTAAAAATTTCAAAAAACAAAATAAAAAACAAGGTAAGAAAAATTATCAATAAAAACTATCATAAATCTAAATAATGTATAAAAATGAATTGTAACAAAAAATATTATTATTTTAACAAATTTGAAATCATAATCGATTCTTAGAATCACGTCCCTCTCTCCTCGCCTTCTGCATCACTCCTCGTCCTCCCTCCAACCCCTCTCCCTCCCTCTACTCCCCTTTGTCGCCCCCCTCTACCCACCTATTGCTGCTACAACCACTACCCCAAAAAATTTAAATGTTTTGGGGCCCCCCTTTTGATTTATTAACTTTGATCTTACTTAGACCTTTCTACCCTTTGAAAACTGTTATTTATGACTTGGTTTTGGTTTGATTCAGCTGAAGAAGTTTTACCTTTTTTACACCAAGTATAAATTTATTCTTCATCCAATGTATTGGAAAACTTTTCATCTTTGCGCTGACATAGCGAAGATAATAAGGTCTTCCTTCCAACATTTTTTAAGACAATTTGACAATAATCTTTAACCTAGTGTATCGAAAAACTTCTCGTATTTTTGTCGACACAGCTGAAGTTTTGTGCCTATTTGACCTGACACGTTTCAGATCGTTTTATGATTTTTTTAGCCTACTAGATACCCTTATTAGATCCTCCCATATGTCTTTCCATCCTTATCACATATTCCATCGCTTGTATTGCCATCACTTATTCCTTTGTCATTACAGAACCATTTTTGACATCAATGAAAACTTCTTTCAACATTCTCCCCCTTTGGCATTGATGGAAACATTTAATCAATATTCCCCTTTAATAGCGACAACAAATGTTTCCTTCTGAGAGCTCCCCTTGTCAACATATCTCCCTATTAGAATTAATGTGGCATTGATCTTCAGGAAATGAGTGCCACTAAATTTTAATTATTATGTACTATAAAAGGAATGAATAATACCCACTGAAAAAAAATCTAACAGGAAACATACAAGTATTGTTGAATATACTTACAGTATAAAATTTAATTTAATCCTAGCAGTACACAACACCGTTACAAATAATGGAATTCAAATTATGTGGATAGGATTCGAATCCATCAACTCAATCTGACTACATGGCTAACTAGAAGTGTCTAAATCACTATCCAATCTACCAGCAGCTACCAACATTTTCTACCAAAGATAAACAGTTGATTCCCTTTTATGACCCTACCAGTCCGGCGGCTCAATAAATATCACCAACAAAAAACCTAACTGGCCTGCTAGCATTGAATCCTTTAAAGAAATATAGCTGCTGCTACCGACCATCTCTAGCTGATCAACTCGATGGAGGTCATCGGTACTTTCAGGTCCTTTTAGGTACAAATAATCCATTAATAAATATTAATTTTGAAAGTACCTGAAATTTTCCTTCGACATAAACATTTTTTTTCCTTTCCATGTTTGCATTGTCATTAACATGTCATAAGGGATCATCGTTAGCTTGCACTTTCCCACAACCACAGACAAAGTATTAGAAGATAGATATTATCATCTCATATTGTTCAAATATGCACGTGAATATGTTAAAAGGTGTCACATTTATTTTTCCTTAATGTGATGGGAGAGATCAATTAGCATTCCTAAAAAAATGCGAAGTGAATGATGACAACTACTAGTTATATATCACACTCTAGTGAAAAACAATTTCTGTAACTACTCTAAACAATGAAGCATTGTATTAGTTCCTTAAATGACAAATCATTTCCAAGTTTAGGGTACCTTCTATTTTAATATTTAATAATTTCTCACATTTCACTTCTTCATATGAACAATCTAGTTTTAAACAAATTGTTTTGAGCTACCTGTGTAACTACCATCACCATAACACTAGTGTTGTAGACCACAAATTATAACATGATCAAGATGAATGTTTATAGAGACCAAATTTTGTTTATCATACCTTAAGAATGATAATACTAGGTTTACATTAAAATATTGATCATATGTTCAAAAAGCTTACCAAGAATCTTTCCAAGCTCACTATAGTTTTGGAAATTTAGGAGGTTATAAAGGTTTGTATTGTAGCAAACACTATGCAACTCAGATCTAATGTGGGTGTAAGGAAGGCACTCTAAGAGAAAGTGATTTTCATCCTCAACGCTCATAGACTCACACAGATGACAAACCCTTTCTGCCCATGGAGTTTTTGGAATAGACCAATGATTATTTTGTTATGGAGTTCATAAGAGTTTGTCCTCATCTTGGCTATATTAATTTTCTTCCTTGAGCTAATTACTACTTAGAGATACATTCTTCAAATATAAATAAGAAAATCACTAATAATAATCTAAATTCTAAATACTTTCCAAACATTCAAATTAGATTGTTCCAAAGTAGACTCCCATCACTAAATGTGCAGGAGACCTAGGACAATTTTTAGTTTCTCTAATGAAATCTTGTTTGTGCTCTTAGTATCTTTGTATTATATCAATTTATTTACGTAATCTGAAAATAAGTAAAAACTATCTTATGTTTCTAACTTTTTTATTAAATTGTGACATCTAAGGTTGTTAGGATTTTAATGGATATGAATCTAATTTTTATTATTATGATAAAAAACAATTAATAGATGTAAATTTTTAAACTTGGCAAATGTTTGGGTATCACATCTCAACTAAGTCACTTCAAAAGACAATTAAACTCTATTTACATAACAATCTTAGTAGGTAGGATGGAAAATCATAAACTAGTTTAATGAACAGCCTAACCTATCAAAACTTGAACTTGAAGGTTGGTGCTATAACATCAGAGTCCTTGAAGATTCCTTTTCTCATCTCGAAGCCACCCATGTATACAAACAATACAATAATAAAGTGGATGGCTTATCTAAGGAGGAACTTGAACTGGATTCTGGGTTTCTACACTTTATCGAATTCACTGAAGGTGAATGCAGCAGTAATGGCACCTTTCAACTATATTAGCCATTGTCTTGAGTAATAGCCATTGGTTGGCTTGAATTGATGACACACACTATGGTGTTTTAGATGGCATTGTCCATTCTTTTTTAGTCTTGAACTCCTAGGAGTGCCTCCCTACCTAAGCTATTCGGGTTATGACTTGTACCTCTGGTACCAAGTGCCTCATTGATTAGTGATTGGACACTTGAACCTTTGAACTTGTTGTTATTGTAGACTCATGATCTATCCTCTGTTATGTATTAATTGTTGAACTCTTGAGAGTCTATGGAATCCCATGTATATGTACCTGATGAAGAAAACAGGTTACCTTTGATTCAAATGAATAACAAGAAACTGCTATTTTTCTTTTGGAAAAAGGTGGGATGGAAAGTAATTTATATAAAAAAAACTAAGAAATTTTTTTAATTTTATGTTAAAAAAACACCCTCACTAAAAGATTTAGAATGAAAAAATAAATTATTAGGTGAAGGGTCCCATTATCTCAACTATTCTAAACTCTCTTTTTTATTTATATATATATATATATATATATATATATATATATATATATTTTGTTAAAAAAAATTTAATTTTATGTTAAGAAAACAACCTCACTAAAAGATTTAGAATGAAAAAAAAATCATTATGTGAAGGGTCCCATTATCTCAACTGTTCCAAACTTTTATATATATGAGTTTATTATAAATATTGATCTATATTATTAAATTAAAGAAATAATGCACTCAACAATCGAATGAACAGGAAACATTCCATACGGTTAAGAAAAAGAAATCCTGTCACACGTTCCAAAAAGAAGAAACTTCTGTAGATATCACTTATAAAGTTTTGTATGAATATTTGTCAACAGATATATTATTTACTTAGCATACCATGTTAAAAGAACTGGTGTTTTATAAAAATAAATTGAAAATACAAGTAAACACACACTATTTAATAAAATACTAGAAACTGCAATTGTAAGAGTAGAATTTTGAGTGAATTTTATAAAATAATTATGAAAACAGTTAATCAACATTAATACTGTGTTTAATATAATGAAATAAGTGTAGTTTCCAAATTGATTTTATGACACTCTCAAATTTTGAAATAGACAATCACAGAAAAAAGGAATATAAAAAATAACTGGTAGCAATGTATGGATAACTCATAGCTGATGAATGATGAATGGATGACCAACACTTCATGGAATATAACTATAAGAATGTGAGATAAAAAGAAAAAAAATATAAAAAATAACTGATAGTTGATAAATGCATACAAATGCATAACAGGAAAAATGATGGTGATAACATGGAGCTAGGCATAATAACTCATAGTTGAACATGTCTTCCAAACAAGCTTCCATTCCATATCTATTTCTCAACTATATTTGAGTATTTCTCAATTGTTTGATCCCTATTGATTTAATCCAACTACGAACATCAATTGATCCCTATTGATTTAATCCAACCACGAACTATATAGATGTGGTAGTTTATCTGTAATGAAATATCCATATAAAAAACTGTACGGCTTCTTTGTAAGGCCGCGCATAGATGGACCGATGTGTACATTTGTCTTTTGCCGTCGTTGTAGAGTAATAGCTCAAAAAGGGTTAGAAAATATAAATATACCAAAAGTGAATGGACATTTAATATAAATATAAATATACGATATTTAATACCCTTACAACATAATTATAACATAATTATAGATGAACTTAAGAGCCTTCAAATAGGTAATGAAATTGTAGTTTACAGTGAGACTGAGTTTATTTAAAGAACCATGAAATTGAAAAAAACGCTTTCAACATCATTATCGGATCGATAGAAAAATAGACTGTGGATGAACTGTGACGGAATAAACCTACAGAACTGTAGGGCTTCCCGCTATGGCCGTGCGTGGATATAACCATCAATGATAAAGACATTTCTGTGGCTTTGTCATTGTAGAGTAGTTTAATGAAAATTGATTCCACGATAGAAAAGATGATATACCTCTGTGGCTGTTGGCTGTGACATGAGAGAGTGGGGCTTTATGTCTGGTTCTTGATGTTGACGATACACACATATAAGACGGCGGAGATGATGAATGGAGTAATGTGAAAGACGCTATGATATCACCCATCGTCCATTCGTCAACCATCTCTGTATTTTCGGGAATGGAAGACCAATTTGCAGTAAGATAATGCAGACGAGGGACCCTTTTGGAAACTGCATTCTCTTCTTATTATTAAGTGGTGGATGGACAGGAGAACCCTACAGCTATTCTGTTCGTTGGAGGGTTTATTCCAAATCGAGATTGGGATAAACAGGAAGTGGTTGCGTCATGTAAGTAGTTGGGATTTGACTTATATAAGCGTTGAAATATGCCAATTAACTTGTAAATATGTACAAAATGAGGAAAAATTTTGAAAGTTGAGGGAAAATATAATTTAGAAAAAAATGTTATAAAGATTTTGGAGTAGATGGTGATAAAACAAGTTTAACAATAACCTAGATTTATTTTAAATTTAAACCTTTAAAATGTTACAAGTGATCAAATCTATTGCAATGTTGGAGATGATGGTGAGTAAAACAAATTTTGACTAATACAGATCCATTTCTTCTATCATTTACAAACAAATAAAAAATAAAAATAAAAATTTGAAATATTCCATAAGATATTTGATCCTTCTATTAAATAGTTGCCCAATTGAAATGAATTAATTGCTTGTTTTTCTATACTAATCACTATAGATTGATTTATTATGTCTCTGACATGGGACAATATACTTTTCACGAAGGTGGTATTAGTTGATCTCAGGGACAATATACTTTTCAGGAAGGTTGGATTCGTTGATGTCGGTGAGAGGAAAATTTTTGTCTTTTCAAAGTCAAATTTTTGTATTATTTTATTAACCAATATTCTTAAATTAGATTGGTTTTTATGAATGATCTCGGCCTCATAAAATGGTGCCCATGAGGTGGTGACGAGCTGAGATCATCCTGCATTTATTATTTTAATTATTTTTTAGACAACTAACACCCAAATGCAATCAACACCAACAATTTAATACCAAAACCCAAACAGAAAATCATGAAGGATAGATTCAAAAAGTGCAATCACACTCATGACAGCAGACAGTACCAACAGGAAAACACAATGACAACCATAGCACTGATGACGTTGAGGTCACCACTCCACATTGAGTGAGCACAATTGGAAGAGAGACGGGAAGAAAAAATAAACATTACGACAACCATCCATGCCAGACTCGGTAAGTGGGCAACAGAAGCGCTGGCATATGCTCATGAGAAGGGGCCATTAGAATCCCACCAAGATGAAAACATAACCCTAATCTATGTGTACCCGCCAAGATGAATATCACAACAAGGTTACAATGCATATGGCAAGAGTGCAACATAGTTTGGCTCTCGACCTGGTGTCGAGAGAATGGCTGCAAGGCACATCCACTGTCTCGGCCATACATTGCACATGAAAGCAACACATGCATTGATAAAATCTGCCATAGCACCGAGCTCGAGTAGCCACAGTTCCAAGCAAGTTTTGAGAGTTTGAGGAGGGTAGTATTTTGGTATTAAAATTTTAGGATTTCCACTTAAGAGTTTGCAATTGACTTTTAAAACCTTCGTTACGAGGAAAGATTCTCGATATGACAAAGTCTCCCATCTCACAATTTATTACAATCTATACCACATGAATAGTACGTAAAAATGGATGAGGTTGGGTGCAAGTATGGTAAAATAAATGTCTTTCAAACCTAATATTTAAGTATAAGAAACACCATGTTATTAGATGGTTTTTTAAAATATTTTTAAAAATGCACAAAATGCAATGAGGTTATGATTAAGAAATTCCTTTTTCTAAATCTATTCAAACTAGATGATTTGGGTGCACTAGATTATGAAGTGGAGAAGTAATTAAATAATGAGTGCATCAATCAATGATTTGAAACCTAAATAGTACAAGGCATTTCTCTCAAGTAGATTGGACATTCTATAATGTGTTCCATAAAATTTTGATTCAAAAGTATACAATTTTTTCACAAATACCATAACAATATATGCAGGTTCCATACATATAACAACAGGGTGAATCCATAAAGATGGGTGTTTATTTTGGGGGGTCTTATGAGAAAATATATTTGATTTTTTCATGTTTTTCAATTTTGTGCGAAAGAACGTGATATTTTCGTTTAGAATTTCACTTCCAAGTAAAAACAAAACTTTTAGAGAATTATGTTAGCTTTGTATTCATAATTTTTTGAATTTTATTTATTGAAATTTGATATGTCGTTTAGGAAAATGTTTGACACTGTGTCCTTATAAAATGAAAGGACTAAAAATTAGTCATGTTTGGTTGCACTCGTAAAATCATTGTTAAAGTTGTGATTTGCAAAAAACAAATATGCTACGAAAATCTATACACAAGATACTATTGCGATGACTATAACTTTGTAACGAACGGATCTATATACTAATTATAATAATTTTTTTGAATTTGATCAATAGGAAAACCTTGGCACTTTTAAACATGTTTTTGGTTGCGCCACTTTTCTCTCAATTGACTATAAACCTTACAAATCTACAAATACCCTTTTGAAGTAGACACTTCAATTAAGTGCACCAAATTTGTTTCAATTTTTTTGCTCGTGTATTTTTAAAGTTATATATTTTTCATTTCACTGCATTTTGAAAGAGACAAAACTAAACTCGACACATGTTAAGAAACAAAAAAAATAAAAATATCGGATCTCACCTGTACACAACAAAATCTATACCTACGGAAAGTAGATTTAATGACGAAACTAAAGGTATCAAGTCCGACAGTTGATTTGTAGTGCAAGTCATCCATTTTACCTTCCAAAAATGAAGAAATGTGAAAACTCTGCAGGTTACAGGTTTCAGAGGTTATTCAACCGAACAATGTTTTTCCGTAACGAAGACGTTACAAGCAAGGTTGTTCGGCCTAAAAACTAAGTGCAAAAACAAATTCGTTTGTTGAAAAAAAAATCGTATAAGTAAAATGAAAGAACCTCATTATTTTTGCGCCTCTTCATTTCGTATAAAAGAGCCTCATTATTTTAGCACCTATTCATTTCGTATAAGTAAAACAAAAGAGCCTCATTATTTTCTCACCTTTTCATTTCGTATAAGTAAAAGTATTTTTGCAGGATTTTTCAGAGGAGATTTCTTTTGCCAAAGGGTTTTTAGAAGGTACTTTTCCTCTTATTTATTTTCAAGGGGTACATTCAAAGAGTTTTTTCCCAAGGCATTTTTGCCAAAGATTTTATGGTTTAAAGTATTTTTGAAAAGAAGTTATTTCTTTACAAGAGGTTTTTTCATAGAGTTTTTTTCCAAGATATTTTTCCAAAGTAGGTTATTTCTTTGCAACGGGTTTTTTTCCAAAGAGTTTTTTTTTCAAGGTATTTTTACAAAGGAGTTATTTCTTTGCAAGGGGTTCTTTCAAAAAGTTTTTTTCTGAGTGTATTTTTGCAAAGTAGGTTCTTTGCAACGTGGTTTTTCCAAAGAGTTTTTTTGCAAATGAGTTTTTTTTCGAAAAATATTTATATAAGTTGTTTTTTCAAATAAGGTTTTTTTTCAAAGAGGTTTTTTCTTTCCAATTGTTTTACAAAGCAGATTTCTTTACAAGGTATTCTTATTTTTTTCCAAGGGTTTTTCAAAAAGAGATTAAGCAATCATAAGCAATAAAAGAAACTGTAAAAAAAAAAGTTATCGTAAACGTGATGAGGATTCTAATAGGGAAAAACAAAAACTCAGATATACAGCCAAAAGAGAAAAGGTTGCAGAAACAGAAGAAATAATTGATGATATAAGAACAGATTTACATGACATTATTGATGAAATGGATATTGAAAATAGGGTACAAGAAGAGCAAATGGAAGTTGAAAAGACCATTGTTGAAGATGTAAATAGGGATTTACATGTTAACGTTGATGAAGTCAGTATTGAAGATCAAAACCAAGATCCAGA
Organism: Pseudotsuga menziesii; assembly: GCA_001517045.1. Taxonomy (NCBI): domain Eukaryota; kingdom Viridiplantae; phylum Streptophyta; class Pinopsida; order Pinales; family Pinaceae; genus Pseudotsuga; species Pseudotsuga menziesii. The sequence goes on from LPNX010754775.1 coordinate 59,380, forward strand.
AATTATGCCTGGTATGTATATATCATGTATTTTCGAAATTCATTTTTTATAATGAATTGTATTTTTGGACATATGTTAAATTTAATTTAATTTGATGTATAGGTACTTTCACCATTGATGATGAAATGTTAAAAGACATTTATTGTGACGAATATGGAGAAAAATTACCCATACATGTTGCACGATATCGTGCTAAAAAAATTTATGATAATATTCTCAAGAATTGTTCAATAGCAGGAAAAGCACAAATTTTGAGATGTTTATTGGTGTCTAAGAAGTTAGAAGGTACTACGTCATTATTGGGTAATCACAAGGCGACAAAATAGTTGAAACTGAAACATAATGTAATAGAAAATATAGGTGATGCAATAAAAAAATTTGGAAAACCCAGAAAGAAAGATGCAAGTGCTGCACGTAGAGCAATTCACACAGCAATTGTTTCAGCTAGTACTAGACAAAAATGTTTGACAACACAACTAACACAAGCAATTGGAACCTCAAGAAATAAATTATACAAACATAGAAAATTCATAGTGCAAATAGATGAAAATGATGAACTTGCTTGCTCAGCAATTATTTGTAGAAAACCTTACAAAGATAGAATGGGAGAAGGTGTTAAAGATATTGTACAGAAATATTGGTTGGAACATGCTCGAGTTTCACCAAATTCAAGGGATGTGATACAACAAAGAGTATCACAAAATGTATATGAAAGCCTTCCAAAACATATAATGGAAATGACACAAGTGCAATTGTTCAATAAATTCAAGAAACATTATCGTGGAATTAATATGTCGATCACTACATTTGTGCAACAAAAACCATGGTATGTTAGACCTATTACTATACGTGACTAATGTTTTTGTCGTTATCATGTGCAATTTCAATTATATTACGACACGTTTCTTGAATTTGGTAAAATGTTTTGGACAAATTCACCACCTCTGCCCACAGTACGTGAATTCATATCTCAAACCCTATGAGAGAAATCACAATCAAGTATTTTATAATAAGAAATGTGTCAATGAAAAACATTGTCATGGTTATGGAAATATTGTTTTATTCCACAATAAATACCCTATCAATAATGATCACTCTCTTTCAAATGTAACCGTTGATTGGAGAAGATATGAATACAAGATTTATTCTACAAGTTATAGCGATGCACATTCCAAAAGAATTGAATTGCGAGAAGATAAAATATGTGTGATAGATTTTCTCAAAAAATTTGAAAGTGAAATTTACAAATACACCAAACATTCACATAGATCACGATGGCAATATCTTCAATTCAAACATTCCCGTGAAACTTTTCCAGCTGGAATAGTTTTGTCTGTGGTTGATTTTACAGAAAACTACACATTTGCTACACAAAAAGAGACTCAAAGTGAATACTATCATTCTGACCAAGTTTCGGTATTTGTCCATGTTCTATATAGACATTCTCGACAAGATGCTGATGGCATTGAAAGCACGTGTGACAATCAAGATGTGATTAAAGAATATCACATTTATATCAGTGATGATCATAAACATGATACACTTTTTGTTCAACATTGTATTGAAATTTTTTTCTATGATTCACTAAAAAGTTGTAAAGTTAAATTCAATGAACATTGGATATGATCGGATGGATGTGCAGGACAATTTAAATATTCACGATCATTTTTTTGGTTATGTCAACTTCATAAAGCAATGAACATTAAACATTGTTTGAATTTCCTTGAAACTGGACATGGAAAAGGTGAACATGATGGTGTAGGAGCATGCGTAAAAAGAGCACTTCAAAGAGGGAAAATGAACCATTATTCTAGACGATTCCATTTAGCTGCAGAGGTTGTCCAATCATGTTAATCAAATCTAATCCATCATTGTAGTCAACAATTGAAAGATGTGCGCATGTATGTACATTGTTTGTTTAGTTTATATTAATTGTCAATTTTAAAAAATTTATGTACTAACATTGAAGTATGTGTACACTAACATTAAAAGTTGTCATTTTTTATTTATCATTTATTGTGTAGGTTTTTTGGGTGTGTTGGGGTACAAGATATAGAGAGATCAATACCATATGAGGCTAGCACCATACACGAGACTAGAGAACTTCACTCTATTCAAACAAAATCCTTCAAAAATTTGTTTGCATTTGACAGTAGAAAGCAAACATGTTTTTGTCATATTTGCACTGAAAATTTTGAATCTACGGAAGTTTGTGAAAACATAACGAACAACTACGTAAAACATTGGAAACACAGAGATTAATCCAAAAGGGAAAATGCCACTAGCAAGCATAGAAGAATTAGAATCAGAAGAAATAAAAATATCATCTGATAGGAATAGAATTTCAAATATTGTTAGATAAGGTAATGATGTTGTTGATTGTTAAATATTGTCCATCACCTTATGTTTATATAGTCAATTTAATTCACTTAAATCCAACACCAATTGTAATTTGCACAAAAGATATTTTCGATGTGATTGCATGTTTAGACAACAACAAAAATGTAAAATATTATTTGATCCGATGCACTAAATAAAAAATGAAGTTATTGGAGGACTGCAATGACAACGGATTTACATATGAGAGAGGATCCATCATTTGAAAAGGCTATTTTTTGTAGCATACCCGTATGACTAAAAATTATGTCTACTTTTAGGATTATGAACCTTATGTTATATGTTGTTAGTATATTCATTTAGTATGTTCATCTCGAATAAAATTGGTACAAGTTGCATAAAAAAAAACTTAAAAAATAAAAAATGGAAACTGTCCAAATATGACCATGAACAGATAATTGAGGACGGCATTCTATTGCAATGTTTTTAGCTATATCATTTCTTGTTTTATGTTAAGATTGGCTATCATGAATTCATTGAACTTTAATTTATTAAATTTCATAATCAAGTTGCTAATATTACCTTATTAATAAAAAATATTATAATTCAAAATCAAGTTGCTAATTTTACTTTAGTAATAAAAAATATTCCTATCAAAACTTCTTAACATTCCTAACTTTTCCTAACACTCATACATTAATATATTTATGCCTATCAAAACTTCCTAACATTACTAACATTTTCTAACATTCATTTCTAACATTCCTAACATTCTCAACTTTTCAACACTAAAAATATGTTACATATACAAACATACATAAATTTACTAATACATACATTCATATAATTGCACCTATCTAAACTTCCTAACATTTCCTGACATTCATTCTTAACATTCATATATTTACACCTATCAAAACTTCCTAGTCCATTTCTTAACATTTATTCCTAATATTCATGTATATTTGCACCCATCAAAACTTCCTAACATTCCTAACTTTTTTCTAACATTCCCTAGACATTGATTCCTAACATTCCCCACATTGATTCTTAACATTAGATTGCACCTATCAAAATTTCCTAACATTCATTTCTAACATTAACATTCCCCATTCCCACATTCACTCCTAACATTCCCTATGTTCATTCTTAACATTAGCATTCCCCATGTTCATTCTTAACTTTAGCATTCCTCATATATTCGTTCTTAACAAATTGGATTGCAGGCTCATTCTTAACGTTAACATTCTTCATATTCGTTCTTAACATTCTTAACATTCCTAACATTCCTAACATTTACATATACATGTATATAATCCAAAAAACAATATCTAAGATCAATGTATGTATGTATGTATGTAATCCAAAAAAACAATCATGAACATGTGAGTTCAATGTACATGTATATAATAAAAAAAATAGTCATGAACATGTGAGTTCAATGTATATGTATATAATAAAAAAAACAATCATGAACATGTGTATAATCCTAAAATTAAGATCCTCGATGTCTGCATCAAAGAAGTCCGCCACTATCCTCCACTAGGGGCTTCCCTTGGACTCATAACAATCTGAAACATGTATCAAAACAGATTATGAATATCATAAATTATTTAAACAATTTTAAATTAAAATAAAAAAATTAAAACATTAAACTAGTATATAGAATATCAATACAATTATTAACAAAATTACCTTAAATTCTCTATCATCCAATGGAGTCTTCTCTTTTCCTCTAAAAGGTGGAGGAGACCCAAGATGAAACATGTATAAAAATAGATTATAAATCTTACAAATTGTTTAAACTATTTTAAACTAAAATAAAAAAATAAAATATTAAACTTACAATTCCACCACTATCCTCCAATGGTCTTCCCTTTGCCTTGAAATATTGAAGAGACCCAAGCTTCAACATATATACAAGCAATTTACAAATGTTAAAAATTATTTAAACTAATTAAACTTATATATGAGAGAACAATTTGGTTAATAGTACATACCTTGAAGAAGAAACATGTAAAAACATTACTACTTTTGCTTCCTCTAAATTTTATGTGTAGATATGTAGATATCAATCGAGGAGTAATTGAAGTCATAGGTTTGATCAATCATATCTATAAATACAAATAATCCACGACCCATATCTACAAATAAAGATAAATGACCCTTCTTTATATCAATGACACTGCAACCATAGATGATAAGGGGGAATAATCTCTACCACTATCGCCATGTTGATGATCAGATGAATGTGAGCTATACAATAAGCTTGAATCCAGAGGTGAAGTCGATAATATTTGTTTTTCATTTCAGAGACCAACTCCCAGAAAATGTGATGACCTCCTACGCTTCTATCTCAAAGGCTGCTTTCTTTCCATTGGATATGATACCTACAAGTTTACAGAAATATCAATTTCTACATGTTAATTAATCAACTTCAAAGACATAGCTACTATAAATACTAAGATTTCAATAAGGACCTAGATATCCCTAATATTATCTAATAGTTCTTTAAATTATTATAGATAATTTATTATCTATTTCCATTTGATATGATATCTACAAGATTACACAAATCAACTCATATCATGTCCAAATTCTACATGTTAATTTCTCATCTTCAAAGACCTAGCCACTAAAAAAACTAAATTTTTAATAAAGACCTATATGTTCTTAATATTATCTAATATATCAACTCATAACATATTCAAATTCTGCATGTTAATGCCTCAACTTCAGAAAACTAGCTACTATAAAAACTAAGTTTTTACTACCTAGATGTCCCTCATATTATCTAGTCGTTCTTAAAATGAAAATAACTACACTATTGTTGGATGTATGAGAAATTAATGTAGTAATCTTTGTGTTTTTTATGTTTTTTAGATTTTAAAAACTACCTTTCTAATAAAGACCTAAATGTCCCTAATATTATCTAATAGTTGTTAAAATGAAAATAGCTACACTATTGTTGGATGTATGAGAAATTAATGTAGCAATCTCTGTGTTTTTTATGTATTTTAGATTTTTTAAATTAATGGAACCAATATCATCAAATATGAAATTAAAGCTACATTTCTTTATTTCAACTACAAATATTTTCATTATTCCATAAAATCATAAAAATATCCCTTATGCTAAGTAAACTGATCAGAGTCAGAGTTGATGAACTCTGCATGGACAAAGCTGATGAACTCTGCATGGACAGAGTTCATCAACTCTGTCCACATAGATAGGGTTAATCAACTTCGTCCACATGGATAGAGTTCATCAACTCTGTCCACATGGATAGAGTTAAGTTCATCACTTCATGTGAACAGAGTTCATCAACTCTATCCATTGACACAGTATTCATTCATGAACTTTGTCCATGGACAGATTTAATACAATTATCTTCCTTATTATACCTATAAAGTTCGATTAAAATTTTAAAAAATGCACAATATATTAATATAATAGTAAGTATAAAGTGTAACTAATAAGCATTATATAAGTTATATGTTTCTTTTATGATTTAGATTAAAAATACATAAGATCAAACATATCGATAATAATAAAAAAATTGATGTTTTATGTGTAATAATGTTTTTTTTATGATTTATATTAAAACTACTAAAATACATTTTTCTAAGTAAAGTTATCAGGGAAAGAGTTGATGAACTCTGCATAAACTATGTTTTTCTAAGTATAATCCATTGTCTTGTCTATTTGGACAGATTTGATGAACTCTGTCCACATGTGGACAGAGTTCATCAGCTCTGTCCATTTAGAGAGAGTTCTTCAACTCTGTCCATCTGGAAAGAGTTCATGAAGTGTACATCTGAGTGTTGATCAACTCTGTCCATTTTATTTAAATTATTAAATATAATTTAAGTTAAAAATATTTCATTCTAATTAAAATAGATTATATCAAATTCTAAAAACATACAATTTATAATTAAAATTAACAAAAATTTGTCGATGGTCATGAATAAAAAAACCGTTTAGATTACAATTTAAAAAGTAATCAATTCGACTCATAGCGTTGGGTGATAAAAAACAAATGGAATCCTACCTCTAGACTTTCTGTTGATCAACTCTATCCAAATGGACAGAGTTCATCAATTCTGTCCAAATGGACAGAGTTGATCAACTCTGTCCACATTTGGATAGAGTTCATCAACCCTGTCATGTTGGACAGAGTTCAACTCTATCCACATTTGGATAGAGTTCATCAACCCTATCATTTTGGATAGAGTTCAACTCTGTCCACCTGTCTCCCCATTGTCAACCAGGTTTAAGGCATTTATTCATAATCAACCACTTTATAATACCTTCTTTGTTATGAATTAAATAATCACAACAAGAATCCTAGAGAGATTCCATAATATTGCATTGGGGACAGGTAATTCCATTTTCATCTTGTTAATGGATAGATTACCATATAAATTACATTTTTAAAACTTTAACAAAGAGGACAACAACATTAAGGGTAGGTATTTTTGAAATGGTTTAATCAATTTTTTATTAAAGTCTTATGAACTTTGTCCAAATGGACAGAATTGATGAACTCTGTCCAAATGTGGACAAATTTCAACAACTCTATCCAAATATGGACAGAGTTCATCAACTCTGTTAACATGGACAGAGTTCATGGGTGACTACCTTCGACATATAGATTTTAACTAAAATTAAAATTATAATAATTATGTAATACAAATTAACATATGGAAACTTTAACTATGCAATACTATGACAAAAAACAAATGCCATTGACTACAACAAGAGATAAATCACATATACAATGTTTTGGATTATAAAATCAATTTCATAAAAATTTACTTGACAAGGCGCAGCATAGCAAGACCAGACCACGAACAGACCCTCCAAGAAAAGACCACAAACACCACCATGAAGTGACCTCTACTAATAGACCTCCATACCGAACAGACCTCCACGCCGAACAGACCATCACAAAGCGAACAACACAAGTAGACCTCAACAATGAACGGAAACTAGATAGTGTTCGGTCTCCATGTCGAACAGACCATCACGACCTCCATGCCGAACAGACCATCATGAACCGACCTCCACGAATAGACGTCCACACCAAGATGAAACTAGATAGCTATCGGGGTGTCAGGATGGTGTATGTACATGTCAGGAGGAACAGTGATGTGGACGGCGATGACGGGATACAACCAACAAATCGGGTGGCGAGAGAAACACGACAGGATGAAGACAAACGACTGCATGTGAAAACAATGAAAATGGGGTTAGAGCTGACCTTTTATGTGAAATAATTACTTCACCGAATATTTGTTTGGTCGAATAGTTATTCGGCCTCACATTTATTCAGCCGAATAATTATTCGGCCGAACTAGTATTCGGCCGCATAATTGTTCGGCTGAATAATTGTTCGTTTGAACAATTGTTTGGCTGAACAATTATTTAGCCGAACAAGTATTGAAACAACTGTAAAAATTACCAGTCACCTATGCGTTCTGTCAAATTAAACAGTTCATCGTTAAAGGTTATTCAGCTGAATAAAGGATTCCTTATTCGGCCAAATAAATATACTTTTTCAGTTGAATAATGTCTGGTATGTTGTTTGGACACCTGATTCTCACGGAAGTGTTACCCAACTTCGCATTTTCACCCAACAATATATCCACGTTCGATACATATAACAAGAATTACTAGCGGGCCTTAATCCTCGATGCAATTTTATTAACTCAAATGATTTCTCGGAAATTTAATCTTTGGAATTCTTAATTTTAGTCATTAATTCGTGACCCATTGATGTAATTTGTACAAACCCTTTAATGATATATAAACAAAAATAAATTATCTTGCAGATAGTTGACAATGGATTTATTGTTGGTTTGAATTGTTATATGTTTAGTTTCAATTTTAGAGTTTATTTGTGCAATCTTTTCATAATAGTTGTTGTCAAGAGAGTTTTTTCCAGCAATTAAAACTATAATATATCATTAACATGGAAAACAGATACACGTATCCCTTTACATTGATTCATGTGGAACAATTCTCAATTTTTTTTCTTATGTATTATCAATCGTAAGAAATTGTTGGAATTAAAGAGAAAGTTGGGATTCAGAGAATTGATGTACATCATCACAGGTATGGGTGGTGATATGACATAATTTACTATCTTTTAATAGTTAATATAGGTAAAACTTGACAAGGTGTCATAAAATATGGCAAATCCAAGCTATCAATAAAACCCTGATTGCAAAGCCAAGCTATCGATAAAACCCTTAGTGATGATGATGCTAGAGTCCACATGAATTTCAATAATCAACATATTTGTGGGATATAGGTATAATTATGGATGTCATTTGCTAGAGGCCCTAATGTGATGGCATACTACTTGATCTAGGTGTCTTAGTGAATAGATCCTACGTAGGGGAAAATAGTGTACTAAAGGTTTAGGAGTTACCACCAATGATGAATAAATATTCCCTTGTTATTTATTGAAGGAAGATATTATTGAAACAATGATTCTCCTTATACGTGGCCACAGGAACAATATGAATTTGATCTACAAAGTTATTCACTACAATAAATTGGTATCTAGGTCATCTGAATGAAACATTGAAACTATCAAAAGGTCTCTTCATTCTCTCCTAAAATGGCTTAAAAAACTACACTGATGGTAACAACAATAGGCACAAAATATCTCATGATCTCCCAAAATTATATATCATTTTTCTTCTTCTTAAAATTCTCCACATAAACATGAATGTTGTTTTTAATGATGACATAAATAACATAACGCATCTAAATAACACAACGTATAATTAATGCCAAGTTTAGACACCAGAATAAAATGAAATGACACCTATGCATTTCATTCATTTATGAGAATGATTATTGTTTGTAGAATGATTTGGAAGTTGATAATGGGGGTATTATTGACATTGGAGCCCTAAACAAAAATTTAAATTGAAAAACATAAACTAGATAATGATTTATATGAAAACAAAATTTATTATAGACGACATAATCCATATGCAAACATAATAAACTATAAATATAGATGATAAAAAAAGTGAATTGGTTATCCATATAGACTATAGACTATAATATTAAATAAATAACATATCCTTTATGTAAATATGGTTGGAGATAAGAAACCTATGCAAAAATAGTAAATGCTTTGATCACATTGTCATTTTTTTTAATTTAACATAACATATGGTTTTTAGGTTTTACTAGTTATCTTTATGCTTCACATAAATTTAAATTTATCTTAAATTTCAAAGATTTATATTTTTAATAGATTCATAATAACTTAATGATTAGATGAAAAATTTATTGTTAATAATGATATAATATTTTACTATGGATTAATTTACCCATGCACATATTTGAGACACTTTATCTATGCACATTAGAAACAAGATCATGTCTACATAGCTCATGCACAACTAACTAGCATAAAATCTTTGTTGTAGTTAGATTGTTAACATTTATCACTTGTTGTAAGTCTTTAAACCTAGAGATTACATGGAATTTAAAATCATTTTCATTGGATTAAGGATTTAAGTGAATTTGAAGTTTCTTATTATGATGTTAGTTTTGGAAATGTCCTAGACAAACAATTCGTGTAAAAGAATAGCTGTTATCGTTTGAAAAGCGATGTTTCAGTGGTGTTTCTAGATAATGTATAGTGGCCTTACACAAAAATCCCTTTACTTATACCTTTTTCTCATTTCATCTATAGCAACACCTATTGGCAGTGTTGGTGACATTTCCACTTAATGGGTCTTATTTATTTAATTATAATAAAAGTTGATTTTTATATTAATAAATGACTTTGGAATTTTGTGCAAACATAAAGGTATATAAAAGTTCAAAAATCCATAAAAATTTCTTTAAAAATATATCCAAATTGATATTATCTTTGTAAAAAAAACTCTATTGCATGCCGATCCCATATTATCATAGAAGAAAAGCATAGGTAAATCTAGCATATGTCAAACTATTCATATCAAATTTATTCTCACTATAGGATTCTTCCATTTGACATATGGTCCTTTTCTGGTCCTTGTAAGTTGTCCACGAGTATTTTGTTTCCCTAACATAATTATTCCAATATTCTACACAATATATGATTTGATGATGTGATTTGCCATTGAAACTATGAAGAAATTTATATTTCCATCCATTGATTGAAGATCCAATCAAATCTCAATATATTGTTGTAGTGTATTTCTTAGTCACTAGCCAACTTATGATATCTCAAACTTTTCTTTCTGAGCTTGGATTCAGAATATTCATGTTTTGTTTCATGCTTCTCCATGTCAATACTCATGTACTCAACAATATGTCTCATTCTTTCTATCTTCTTAACATGTGTAGTTTTGAGATTGTACCTAGACTCTTGTTGAGGAGTAAGGAAGGGTTTTTGGATTATACTCAAACTCTTCTTGAAGAATGACTAAAATTCATCCCCAAATTAAAGGAAAATCCTCTTTTTAAGGTTACCTTAAAACCAGGAGTAATGCCACCTAAAATATTATATATAAAAAATGAATGTTCGAGTGAATAAGAATGCAACATGAGATGGAACACACTTATCCCTATCTTAGGTGAGATAGATATTGGATTTCAACATGGATCGCTAAAACGAAACTTGTTTTAGAATTTATATTGAGCATCACCGATCCAACCTGCATTATTCCAAACTTGAATCACATACATGTCCATTAACTCAACCATAAATTAAACCATCCACCATTCTAATATCGAGTGTTCAAGTAGGAAGCAAGAATGGGGTGAGTTGCATTGCTCCTTGAAACATGGATAACCCATTCTTTTCCACATTGCATTGAATATGATTAGTTTATATTCTTAGGATGATTTTGGTTGATAAGTAATACCATGAGGTTGTGTTAAAGTATTGATAACCTCTTGGGAACTTTCTATTTTTTTATTATGATAATACTAAATTTTGAAATTATATTAAACTAAAGAAAATATTTCTATATATCAAGATGAAATAAGTTTCTTGGATGATGAATATAGATGCCATAATCATAATAGAAATTCCTAAACTAGAGCCAACTTAGAATCATTTCTAAAACATCTAAGCCTAGATAAGTTTGAAAGTCAAAGCTTACTATGGAAACAAAATTCTTAGAGGGTTCTTCCACAAGCTCACAATTATGACCTGCAAAATTAAAACTAAAAAATGACATGAATATTGTAGAGTAACTTTAAAAATAAATAGAATGGAATTGAGATTATTCCTCCTCATAAATCATAACAAAGGGTGGTTGAATACCTAGGTATTCATGTTTAGCAACACGCAAGACAAATTTAAGGTAGTGATTAAAAACCAGCTGCAAGGTCAAGGGGTGGGACAAAGGTGGATTTCTAAAGCACCCATGTGTGATCTCTTGGCAACAGCATCAAATTTCCATTAAAATGCTCATCTACAATTACTTGATTGCATGCAATATGATGCATACCATCTTCCAAAATAGACATATAGACCACAATCAAGGTATCCCCCATTTCTTCTTGGAATTTTTCCTTCACGAAATTATCCATTTCCATGCTAAAAAGAGTTTTCATAGTCCACAACATTCCTAGGTTTTTAGTATCATGTGTCTCACAGGTTTTTGACGAGCGAGAGTCTTTGACCAATCCCTCAAAATCATTTATTAGCTTTTGATCACTAGGGTGTTTCTTATCCCTTTGAAACTACCTTTCCATATTTTCTATGCAGATGCAAGTCTGATTATTGATTATGGCATCAAAGAAACATTTTGCATTCTTCATCTCCTTGAGAGACCATGTCATGTGAGAGCACTTGGTTGTGTTTATGGTCTTTCATTTCGTTCATTTGGGGCAAACCATATTGTAACCCCTAATGCTCAGATTTGAAGTTGAAGGTACCTCCCACCGATGAGAAAAGAAATAATTATCTTCATAGGAAAAATCATCCTCCTTGAATATAAAAGGAAGATAAACCCAATAGCATGGAGGAACTATCATGAACAACCATGAGATCCCAAAAAGGGGAGTATGCAAAGGTTTATACTATAACCTAGTCACTGATATGGAGATTGTACTCTTCCTATAAATTGTTTATTATGACCAAGCTCATAACATAAATGCCTAGCAGGTGGGGCCTACCACTTTGCAACTCACATTTCCTTTTGTACCCATCATCACTCCAAGTACACATGATCCCTTCATGTATCATAAGTGTGATGGAACCTATAAAGGGTGTTATGATAGCCTTAGCTTAGTTTGATAAAAGAATCCATTTATTTTATTATAGTGTTTCTCATTTGTTATTTTTAAACTTATATTTTTTTAAAAATATTTTATATAAATGATAAAAAATATTAATAAATTTTAAACAATATTATTTTTTAGAATTATTATTACCATTACTCTAATTTTATTTTAGTGAAATATTTTATTGAAGAAACTTATAAAAAAAAAATTATATATATATAATAAAAAAATTTATTATTACAATCTCTATTTTATATATATATAATAAAAAAAATTATGTTATACTTAAAAAGACAAAATACATTCATATGTTGTCTCTGCCCTTAGTACCCTGCTAAAATTCAACCATGGTCTCCTTTACCTCCATCAAGTAACTCTACACTTTGTGTTCTGTTACTACTAATATTCAAAACCTATGTTCAATACATTTAAAATAAATGCCTCTCGAGTGAGAGGAATATTTTTCTCTTGTGATGTTATAATAATGTTAGTTCACGATTCGTCATAACAAAATCCTTTACTTGACCTTCGAATGTCTCCTTGGTAATCTATCATGTTTCAGTGAATGAGTTAATTTAGAAGACAAGTGGCCTTTCGAGATTACCATTCTTAGGAGCACAATCTTTAGATATGTGTTTTTTAATGTTTTTTTTATGGGCTTAATGATTAAGAGAATGTGTTTCTTTTTAGGAGGTTATAAGTTCAAATCCAGAGGGTAGTGTATGTACACCTCTGTAGACTTTAGCAGCTAAATCACTATGCATAAGGGATCACTTGTCTCACAAACAAGGGGGGTCTCATACACCAAATTGGTGTCTCTCTTGACAGTGACCTTAAAAATAGATTGTTATTATTATTATTATTATTATTTCTTGGAATTGTCTGGGATTTCCATGGAACAATGGCCCCAAGCTAAGTTGGATCTTGAATGAAGTTAATATTATATTGTTATTTGAAACTTGAGAGCATGAAGAATCTAAGGTTCCTAACATAGATGGATTTGTTCTAGGGTCATACTGGAACAAAGGATCCTATTGTAGAGGCATTGCGGGTAGAGCTTGTTACATTAGGAATAACATCTCCCCTCATGCTAGGATTTATAAAAAAGACCCTTCCAACCAATATATTTAGATAGAGATTACCGACATTAATGATAAAAAAAACTACATAGCAATCTGTTATTTTTCCCCTATTAATTCTAACTTCTATAAGAAAAACAATTTAGATAAAAATTGCCCTTACAATGGGTTAGAGAAGGATATTTCTAGCCTAAGAAATGAAGGTAATATCCTCTTAATGGGTGAATTTAATGCTCGAACTTCAAGCAAGCAAGCTATTCTTCTAAGAAACCATTCCAACCCTAATCCACTTTAGTTAGATGAAGACCTTACTTTAGCTCACAGATACAAAAGAAGCTCTGAAGATATAGGGAAAAATTTGTTTGGGTCTGAGCTAGTCAAGCTCTGTAGTGCTCAAGATCTCATAATTTCAAATGGTCGAAAGAAGTGTCCCAATTCTAGCCAAATGGCATGTATCAATGGGATTTGTAGCAACATCGTAGACTATGGTATTTCTTTTATCCCTTTAGACAACAAAATAATAAATTTTGACATCTTAAACGACCACGAGCCTGACTCAGATCCTAGGCCTTTAATTGTAATTATTGATTTTGTCATCAATAGATATCCCATAGAGGATAATCCTCATAGCCAAAAAAAAACGATATTTTATAGAAATAAATATGATCTTTTTCTAAATGAATTAAAAAATAATTTGCTTCCCTTATCAAGTATAGACTACATAGAAGACCTCTATCATAATTTTACTACAACCCTCTCATATTCTACTAATATGTTCTCCATTGAAGTTTCAAGTAATAAAAGAAATAACAAAACGAACCCTTAGTATGATAGATATTGTAAAAGTGCGAGGAGAGAAATTAAGGAAGCTCTTGATGAGTCCCTTAAAATTGACAAGATAAAAATATACGAATCCTTAACTAAAAGGAAAAAAATGCAATATATTCATAAAAGACAAGAAAATCTCGTACACCTCTCTAACGCGGCTCCTAAGAAATTCTAGAGGAAGATTCTAACTAGAAAAAATAAAGATAATAATAGAATTGCTTTGCATGAATGGAATTCATATCTTAAAAAGCTTTATGAATCCCCAAGTGTCATTGATAACTTTGAAACCCTGCTCACAACAGAAGAAGTTTTCTCATTATAAGACATAGATTTTGGGGTTAAGCATCTGGAAAATGGAAAATATAGGAACATTGAAGGTTACCAGGAAGAAATATTAAAAATTGGAGGTCCTACCCTTATCCCCCACATCCACAAGCTAGTTAATCAAGTGGTCAAACAAGGGTTTCCTAAACCATGGAATCATAGCCTCATTATCCCTATTTTTAAAATTGGGGATACAAATAACCCCTCTAATTATCGGAAAATTATGAATAGCCCTCTCTTAGCCAAGATATATTTTATTATTTTGGAAAATAAGCTCAATATGTGGCTTGAACATGAAGGTAAATGGGCTAAAGGCCAAGCGGGTTTTATAAGGCAGAACTCAACAACAGATCACCTCGTTATGCTAAAGATCATTGTGGAGGAATGTCATAATGACAAAGCCAGTCTCTTTTGTTGCTTTGTGAATTTCGGAAAGGATTTCGATATGGTACCTAGAAATAACCTATGGAACATATTAGAAGAGCTAAAGGTTCCTTTCGAGTTGAGAGCTACTACAATAAGGTTATACGACAATTCCATTACCAATTTTAATAGCAATGAGGGGTGTTCGAAATATATGAAGTGTAGTATCATAGTTAAACAAGGTTTCCCACTCTCCCTTGCCCTATTTAGCATCTAAATTGATAAGTTAGAAGGTTGTTTAAAGGAAGAAGGTTGTGTTGGATAGATCTTAGCTGAAGTAGTCATCATCCTTCTTCTCTATGCTGACGATATTATTCTTTTGGCAAGGTGTCCATCTGATCTTGATAAGCAGGTAAGACTTCTTAAGTATTTTTTCTCTACCATGGGTATGACTGTTAATACTGAAAAAACAAAAGTTATGATTATCAAATTCAATAAGGAAACTTATGCTAACTTTGTGTATGACAATGGAAACTTGGAGGAAGTGTCTTCTTAGAAATAACTTGGAATTGATATTCATCACAAGCTCAACTAGAATTATAACATTGAGAAAAGGATTAATGGAGGGTGGAAAGTTTATTTTGGTCTCAAAAATAATTTTAAAGAAACAGACCTTATGATGCGGGATAAAAGGAAGATTCTCTTTGAAACTTTAGTCACTCATTTTATCTTGTATGGGTGTGAGGTTTGGGACTGCAACATTTCTACAGAATCCCGGAGAAAGATTGAACAAATACAGAAACGTTTTATAACGTATAACCTCAAAATTAAAAGAAATACACCCTACCCTATTCTCCATATAGAAGTGGTTATTTACCCAATCGAGAGCCTCACTATGACCAGGATCTTGGTATACAAGCACAAACTTAATAACATGGGATACCATAGACTTCTTAAGGTATCTTTAAATTCCATCCAAAACCACCCAAGACTCAAGCGAGGTTGGTATAAACATATGAGGGCTCGGTTAAACAATTTGGAGATCGATGAAATTGTTACATTGCAAAGTATTAATAACATTAAATATATTGTTACTTCTAAGTAAAAAGAGAAAATGTGGTGTGAGAAAGATTTAGACGCTAAAAGAAAACTAAGATATTATAAGGAGGTCATCAACCCTACTCTAGAATATCAAAAGTATATCTTTGTTTTAACTAGATCAAATAAAAAAAGTAATATAGCGAAGATAAGAACAAACTCACACAAGCTCTATAGTGGAAAACGTCACTCGGCAATTCCTAAAACACCATGGGTGGAAAGGATCTGCCATCTCTGTGAGAATATGAAAATTGAGGATGAAAATCAGTTCCTCTTAGAGTGCCCTACATCCACCCACATTAGATCTCAGTTCCATAATCTTTGTTGCAACACTGACCTTCCTAGCCTTTTCACTTGTCAAAATTATAGTGAGCTCGGGACGCTTCTCTCCAAGCTCTTTGAGCATAGAAATACAATTTTAAAACAAACTAAATAATTGGTTTCTTTAGGTTTGATAAACCAAAGTTTGGTCTCACGAGATGTTAATCATCATCATCATCATAACTTAAAGTGTATAAAGTATTTCTTTATTATTAGATTTAAGATTGCACTATCTTATTTATATTAATGACTTACCAATTTAATAAATTTAAGTGTACGTTCATATTGTTTTATGTGTTTCTTGTTATATTTTTGGGTGTTTCATTTAATCTAGTACACTACTAAGAAAAATTGAAACTAATGAGACACACTTTTAATAAAATAAGTTGCACAAATTGACATATATAAATTTAACATACAAGAAAATACACAAATTTTAAAAAAAATTTAAAATTGTAAATTTATTAATAAATTATTTGTTTAAAATGTATTACTTTTATAAAAGAATATTATAAATTAATAATGTAATCAAGTTGATATCAAAGATTTTTAATTTATATAAATTTATTAATATTAATGGATATTTTATTAATTAATTTAATTAAAAAAGGTATTTTAACCAATATAGTTTATATTTGAAAATTAAAATAAACTATATATTTCTAAATTTAATTTTTTAAATTAAAATTTTAAAAATATATGAAAGAATATAAAATTAAAAAAAGAATAAATAAATATAAATAGATAATATTTTGTTTACTTTGCAAATAAAAAGAAGTTGAGTTTCAAATACATTTTATCTTAAATTATTTCTATTCTACTAACTAAAATTCTAGTAAAGAAATAACCTAATAATAGTCGTTTTAACTAGGAAACATCCCTCCCGCATGGGTGTGGCTCATTGGCGATTCAGTTGTTATGAAGTCACTTGTTGTAAATTGGAGGTCACGAGATCAAATCCTAGCTGGGTTTACATGTTTCCCATGTCTTGCGATGGGTGTGGGACACCTAGGGGTATAGTGGCAGCAGGAATGGATCCTTGGACCCTGTGTCACGGGAGTACCAACCCAGCTCTAGTTGTCGATTCTCCTAGTTACAAAAAAAAAACAAACAAACAAACAAACAAAAAAATCTAAGAAACATCCCTACCATCTCTAGTGATAGACAACATATCCATCTCTATGGTGTATTGTCAAAATTATTAGAATCTTATAAGCATGGTAGTTGAATTTAAAGTATGATTCAATACAATACAAAGAGGAAATACATGATCTAGAAATATTTTAAAAAGGATAAAAGACATGCTTAAGGATATTTTTAATGAAGCAACACATGAAACCATATAGACATGCAAACTAAGATGTATTACATATTCTCATGAGTTTAAATAAAAATTTATTTGTTTTAATAAAAAAACATAGTTTAGAATATGGTGTTTTCTTAATATTAGTAAATTATGATAGACATATTGATTTAAATTGATGATTTTGTTCTCTGAAGAGTTGTCTATAATCTAAGGTTGAATTGAATCTATAGTTGAATTTTAAGCAAGGTTGAATTCAATCCAAGATTGACTTGAATCGAAGGGTGAAATTCAAGGTTAACTTCAAAACAATGTTGACTTCAATCCAAGGTTGACATCACTCCAATGTTGACTCAAAGCCAAGGTTGACATCACTTAAGGGTTGACTTAAATCCAAGGTTAAGTTCGATCCAAAAGTTGACTTCAATCCATTAAAAATATTAACAATAATGAATTCAATCCATGGTTGAATTCCATCCAACGTTGGCCTCAAACCATGGTTAACTTCAATCCACAACCACATTGTAAAAAGTGCGTAATTGTCTTTAAACCATGACTGAATTCCATCTATAGATTACTTTTAAGCAAGGTTTACTTTAAACCATGGTTTACTTCAACCCATAGATAATAATAATTCATTGTTGATTTTAATCCGTGGTTGAATTTAATCCATGGTTGAATTCAATCCAAGGTTGATTTCAAGGTTGAATTAAATTCAAGGTCAAATTGAATCCAAAATGAAATTCAATCCATGGTTGATTCCAATCCAAGGTAGACTTCAAATAATGGCTGGATTCAATAGAGTTTTTACTTCAAGGTTGATTGCAAAGCCATATTTGTTTCCTGAGGTTTCTTTTAGAAAGAGGGCATTGATTATGAGAAAACATTTTCTTTTATGGCTAGATATACCACAATTAGATCTGTGGTTTCATTTACATCAATATTGGGCTGGAAACTTCACCAGATGGATGTGAATATTTCCTTCCTCAATGGAGAAGTTGGGGAAGAGGTTTATATTGAGTAGCGAGATGGACTTATGATTCATGGGAAGGATTCACATGTGTGAAAGTGAAGAAATCCCTCTATGCAATAGAGCAAGATCCCCAGGCTTGGTATGCCAGGAAAGATAGATACCTTTAGAAACTAGGTTTCTCGAAGAATGAATTAGATCCAAATTTTTAATTCAAAGTAGTGAAGAACCAACCCTTGATACTGGTTCTCTATCTTGATAATATATTCCTCACTGGAGAGGAAAAATTGATTGCTAAGTGTAAGAGGGAGGTTACCTCATAATTTGAGATGATGGACTTAGGTTTGATGCACTAATTTCTAGGCCTTGAGATTTGACGGAGAAAAGATGAGATATTTCTATCTCAAGGGAAGTATAATATAGACATTTTGTGCATATTTGGCATGGTGGATTGTAAATCCATGAGTACTCAAATGGTTTCTAATTTGAGGAAACTTCATGATAGTGAGACTGGATTGGAACCAGTGGACCCCACTCTATAGATACAATTGATTGGATTATTAATGTACTTTATACACTCGAGGTCAAATATTTTCTATTCAGTTAGCATATTGAAGCAGTTCATGGAAGTTCCTCGACACGGATAGTAGGTTGTAGCAAAGCATGTTTTTAGGTATCTCTATGGTACACTTGCATAAGGAATAAGTTATTCCTCCAATGGATGACTATTACTACTTGGATATTTCGACCGTGATTCGGGTGGAAGGATTGTGGATTGGAAGAGCACTTCAGGTTATTGTTTTAGCTTGGGTTCTCCTATAATTCCATGGTATAGCATGAAGTAGGGATTAGTTTTCCACAACACCACAGAGGTAGAGCACGTTGCATTCACTACAACAAAACCCTTTGATTAGCGTCTCTTTTAGCTTCCTTTTTAGCATCCACTATCACTTTTAGTGTATTTTTCATCATTTTTTGGACAAAGTGGACGCTTTTCCATGGGATGGCACTTTTAGTGCCGTTATTTGCGTCCCTTTTTAAAAGTTGGCACTATTTTGGATGCTAATTAGCATCCCAAGTAGCGTCCCAATTAGCTTCCCAATTAGCGTCCCAATTAGCATCCCAATTAGCATCACATTTAGTGTCCCAATTAGCATCCCCATTATCATCCCAATTAGCATCCCAATTAGAGTCTCAATGAGTGTCCCAAATAATGTCCCAATTAGCATCCCAATTAGCATCCCTTTTAAAAATTTGGCATTATTTTGGATGATAATTAGCATCCTAATTAACATCTCAGTTAGTTTCCCAATTAGCATCACAATCATCATCCGAATTAGCATCGCAATTAATGTCCCAATTAACGTCCAAAAAATCATCCCATATAACGCCCATAATAGACTCCAAAAAAAAGTCATGAATAGCATAACACCATATATTAATCCAGGTTTAGAGACATGAATTGCGCCATGAAAAACATCCTACATAGCACCAAGTATAGAGCCAAGAATTGCGCCTAGAAAACGTCCAACATAGCGCCAGGTATAGAGCCAAGCATAGCGCCTGGAATAGCACCAGAAATTTTGAAAGGAACCGAGCTAGGAATTGTGTTCGAAAAATGTCTGACATAACGTCATATATAAATGTCAATGTCAGTGATCATGATTCATGTGATAACGTCAGGGATGGTTGTGAAGATGATGGTAATTCTGTTGATAATGAGGAGAACAATGACAATGATGATGACGATGATGGTGATAATGAAAATGGCGACGTTGACGATGATTATGATGGAAATGAAATGAATGGTGATGATGGTGATGATGACAATGACAATTATTATGAATACAATGATAATGATGATGTTCATCATATTAAAAAATAAAGTTGTTATTTCTCATGCATAAATCATATGTGTCCTCCATGACCCTTGTCCACTAATCACATCTTTTGGGTAGATGGTATATCTTATGCCAAAGGTAATGATGAATAACTGATGACAAGGACAATGGAGATGATGATGACATGAATGATGATTATGACGATGATGATGAATATTTTGATAATAATGATGACAATGATGATGATGATGATGATCATCATTTCCATCGTCACCATCACCAAAAAAATAATCGATGGCATTGTCATTTAGTTCATCATCATCATCATTTAAAGCATATGGGATATGGCTACCATTTAAATCATGCATAACAAGTGGGATACGGTTACAATTTTAAGCATGTACAACTTATAACTATGATTGAGCACATTTTAATCTTGGAGCTTGCAGTGAAGCTGGGTTTATTTACCTCTATCAACACTTTCTTATAAGGATTATCATCACCAAGATTATCATCGCAAATAGAGAGGGTGAATCAATGGTTGGAAGGTTACTTGAGGAACTATATTAGTGGGGAGAAAAAAACATGGATCAAATGGTTGCATTTGGATGATTTTTTCTATAATACTACTTTTCATATGTCCATTGGAATGTCTCCTTTCAAAGCACTTTATAGTTATGTTGCATCCACTTTCATTGATCACATTACCTTAGGAGTTCAGCTTGGTATCCATGTGTTTTGCATTTTTGTATGTGTAGGTGTGCACTATATCAAGAACACCAAGAAATGAAAGGAGATTCTTGATTCATAATGTGTACCTACGCATTTTGAAGTATGCAGTGAATACTTTTGCAACACCATTGTGAAATATGGTTATATGGAGGTTTTAACAAAGAAATTTGGTGTTTCTATTGTTTCCCTTGAGCATGGATATTATGGAAAATGATATAAAATGTCATACGTTCAAAGAATCAACTATAAGATACCTTGATGTATTGCTATGCCTAATGTTTCCTCACCTTACTTGTGGATTTATAGAAATACGATTCAAGTTCTGAATCCTTTGAAAAATTGTCGAGTGTGAAAATATAAATTATTTAGGAGGTTGAGAAAAGGTTTTTAAATGATGTATCATAAGATCCTAAAAGTGTTTTTGGAGGCTAAAAATAATTTAGGATTCTCAAAGGAAGTTATTCAAAATGTCTTTTGTTGATGTATTTGTAAATTTAGAATGTATTCATCCGTATATCTTATGTATTGTACCCCGATGTTTATTTCGGGATGTGTCTACAATGTAACTGAGTCATTTCATGCTTCAATGTTCCGATTAGGAAGTTTCTATAATTTGAAAGTCATGTCAAGTCATTGTGGGTAACCCTCCTATTTGTCAAGGGTTAAAGTCCCCACAGTTGTGGGGCCCTAGGGTTATTAGACTATCCTAGAGAATTCAACCCTAGGTGAGTCATTATAAGTCGGGGCAATAGTCCCCGCCATCTAAGTCAAGGTTAACCCTCCTTGTTGAGTAGAGGGAAAAGTCCCCACAAGTTGTGGGGCACTAAGGTTATTAGACACTCCTAGAGATGTCGGCTCTAGTAAGTAATTGTTAAGTGAGGCCGACATGTTAGAGTGCGCTTCAAGTGAACGAAAGAATATAAATAGAGAGTGATCCTCTCTATTTATAACACACACACACTCACTCATTTGGGTGCATGAGTGAGAGAAGAGAAGCTCTCTGTGTGAGAGAGAGAGAGATAGAAGCTATGGAGATCATCTTTATGTTATTAGGTTTTACTTCTTCCATTAGTGCTCATTCTATCTCTGAGGAAGTTGCATAGTTTTCTCCTTTATGGTTTCCCCAAGGAAAATTCTTTGTCTCTTGTCTCTTGTGTTTTATTGTTGTGAATGTTATTCTCTCAGTTAAAGATCCTAAGATCATAATGCTAGTTGGAATGATAAAAATCTAACATGGTATCAGAGATAACCTGAGAAGAAGACATTGTGCAGTTGCAAAAGCTATGGATTCTTAATTTTTGGTTCTCTCTCCATAATATATAAGCAAAAGTATGCTAGGCTAACTCTCCATTGAAGGGCGCATCTTTTTTTTGAAGTACTATCCGATTAGAGCATTTTTAGTTTTGGTGCAGGAAATTAGGGCTTCTTACAGAGGAGGAATTTTTGAGTGAGCCCAGCATAGAATTTCTCTCTGCATCGAAATCGAAGTTTAGAGACCTGGATCAAGTTTTTTGGTTGGGTGAAACTCCAGGAAATTCAAACCCTAGTTTGACCCTGAGCTGGAGAAAAACCTAAAACACTAAAACTGCTATGTTTTGGTATATTTTCCATATCGCGGTATTGGCGAAGGTTCAAGATCGCAAAATCACATGGGCCTAAGATAAAATCCTGATTTACATTGTGTCCAAAATTCACCCTCATATTCACTATATTATGAGAGATATGATCCCTCCAAGTTATGGTTCTAGCCTCTTCCAGAATTCATCCCTAAACAGGACACTTGGGGAGAATTGCTATATCTTGGGCTACAAAGGTCCAAAATAAATTCCTGAAGATGTTCCCGAAAGGGAATGGAACGTACTTTATTTGGTCTAAGTTTTCGACTTAGAAGATCAAACAGTAACATGTGTAAGTCTGTACAATGTAGATTTTATGAACAATCCTATAACAGTTCACCTTGGGAAAATGATCATAAGTAACAATTGGTGAACCCAATTGTGATGAAACCTATGGTGTTGGAATAGGGAAATATGAGGATACCTCAGTGCGAAATCGTAGAGATATAGGAGTAGTAATTTTAGAGATATCATGGAAATAGTGACACACATTTCTGTAGAAGAAATTGGAAAACTAGGGCTTCTTGTTCCGGGAGCTTCCCTCCACTGTTTTCAGAAGAGGAGTACATTGGACAGCTCCACTTGAAGAGATCTATTTTTCTATGCAAGAAGATATGAAAGATTCCAAGTTTTGAAAATTAGGGTTTCTCTAACAAACCCTAGATTAGCGAGCTCCGGAACCAGGACAGACACCTCAAATCGGTAAGATCTAATCTTTTGCTATTTTGATTTGAGGTTTTCATTTCTAAGTGATCAATCACATTAGCTTAATGATAATCTTGGTGAATTTGACAACTTCCAAGCATGGAAGTATATGATCTCTCTGAAAAAAATGAATTGGACACCTACATGAGTAGAGAGGTTCCAGTTCCAGAGGGAGATGAGGCTCAAAGGCTTACACAAGAAGAACTTGGTCAAGGCTAAGAATATCATTGTTGATTCAATCATGGATCAACTTGTACCACAAGTGTCTTCCTTAAATACACCGAAGATGTTTGATTCCTTGACCAAGCTATTTGAAGGGAAGAACATAAATCAAAAGATGGCTTTGAAACAACAGTTGAAGAATGTGAAGATCTAGAATGAAGAACAACCTGAAGTGCTAGAAGAAGAAGTGGAGAATGCAAAAGTGGTGATAGCCACCTTGAATGGTCTCCCAGGATCATGGGATTCATTCATTGGATGAATGTGTGCAAGAAGGAAGTGATTACTTTTAGTAGACTCCGAGAAGAAGAATAATCTCGACACATATCAAGAGAAGAGTATTAATCTTTCATAGTGATCTAGGCACTAAACAATAGTCTCATGAAAGATTAATCAACAAATAACTCATGAAATGGTGTAGATCGGACTCCAGAAAGGTAGCCGATATGTATATTCAATAAAGAATGAATGATTACAATTACAATGTCATGCTACAAGCATGAATGAAGAGACAATTCAAATTCCTAAGGAGGTCATTTGAATTCAATGAGTGAGTCTAGCTTAACTGATTGTAAGCCATGGTCCACACTCAGTTAACCACTGATCAAAACCCTAATTGACTCATTAACCCTAACTGAAGTAGGAGTGCAATAAATGACTAAATCTCAATTGAAAGATATCAGACACATGTCATAGCTCACCAACCATTAAGAGGTAGTGCTACACTGACTCCAATGATCCCTGATGAGGTTAACTAAAGTTGAACTTCACATCAAAAGTGGTTGGAGGTGCCCCTGTTGACTCTAGTTCATTAAATAATCATTAGATAATATATTTAATGAGAGGAGGTGCCTTAGCTGACCTATTTAAGTGATTGTAACCACCAGTTAGCAATTAGGTGCATTAATATCAGTTAGATCACCCCCGGAGTGCTCCTGTTAGCCTCCCCGAATGTAGCATAAGGATAAGTTATCCTCCTTGACTGAAGGTAGGAATGGGTGAGACTAGATGATGACATTTAATGCTTCACTGATGTCAATTAATGTCAATAATACTTAGGATAGTGGTTTAAATAGGCCAATTTGACCAAAAAGAGTTAGTATGATGGTAAATGTCTCCAACACCCTTCCTTAAGCTATACTCAGGAAGAGTTAGAAAACAAAATGAAAAAGATGCTAGGGACCCAACAACTAAGGCCATAGGTCACCCTGTACAATGCTGGAACTGAAACAATGCTCAAAACAAACTAAGTGAGGAAAAGAGGGAAAACCCGGTGGGAAACCCCCCCCCCTCAAGATGAACACTGAAAGTAGTCTGAATCACCTTGATGAACTCAACCCCAACAATGAACGAAGGTAATTGAACTTTTTTTTCTTCTGAAAATCTCTTCGTGAATATGTCGGCAATCTGCTCATCAGTCGGGCAGTATTGCAGAATGATGGTCCTATCATGCACTAGCTCCTTGATGTAGTGCATGTGGATATCTACATGCTTGGTCCTCTACCTGGTAACTGGATCTGTGGATATCTCAATAGCACTTTGGTTGTCACAAAAGAGGACAGTGGAGAAAGTACTACCAAGATCAAACTCTGAAAGAATGCCTTGCAACCAAACTGCTTGGATGCAAGCATTCACCACTCCTCGATACTCGACCTATGTTGAAGATAGTGCTATGGCAGCCTGCTTTTTGCTTGACCAGCAAATGGGGCCACCACCAAACATGAATACATATCCAGAAGTAGACTTATAATCAATAGAATCACCCACCCAATCAGAATCTATGTATCCAATAAGCTTTAGCTTAGAGTCTGCAGCATAGTGAATGTCGTAGGTCCCGGTTCCCTGAATATACTAGAGGATCCTCTTGGATGCATTCCAATGAAGATCATGAGGCTGATGCATGTATCTTGATACAACATTCATGGCATAACAAATATCAGGCCTAGAATGTGTCAAGTACAACAAGATACCAATTAGTTGTCGATAGATAGTGCAGTCCATGGGAGGTGTGTTTTTTTCTTCTTCAAGGCTGATCCCTGAAAGGAAAGGGAATGGTGTAGGCCTATAATCAGACATGTTAAACTTTACTAACAGGTATTAAATGTATTTGGACTTAGTGACCATAATTCGATCAGAATTTTGCTCAATTTCGAGCCCCAAAAATTGTTTTAGAAGCCCCAAATCACTCATTTCGAAGGCATTGTGGAGAGGAGTTTTGATGGTTGAAATGGAGGCAAATGTACTACCTGTGATCAGTAAGTAATCAACATATAAAAAAATCATAATTATATGACCATCATACTACTATAAATATACATTTGGATCTGATCTACATCTCTGAAAGTTTTGCGAGAGAAGGAAGGCATCCATATTGGAATACCACTCTCTTGGGGCCTGTTTTAACACGTATAGTGACTTATTTAGCTTGCAAACCAAACATGGATCAGTGATGTATCCCTCAGGTTGCTTCATGTATATCTCCTCATGAATATATCCATGCATAAATTCTGACTTAACATCCATGTGATGCACTTCCTAGTGCTTGGATGTAGAAATTGCCAAAACAAGGCGGATGGAGTCCATTTTTGCAACCGGTACAAAGGTCTCATGGTAGTCCACACCTTGGACCTGAGAGAAACATTTTTCCACCATACTTGCATTATATTTTCAGGTTCTTCCATCAGCAACAACCTTGTTCTGAAACACCCACTTTCATTGAAGCAATTTCCTTCTCGGAGGAAGAGAAACTAGCTCCCAAGTAGTGTTTTTCTGAAGAGAAATAATCTCTTCATCCATGGCAACTTGCCATCTCGGATCCTTTTGAGAATGATAGTAGGATTTAGGATCTGAAATTATCATCAAATAGCAAGTTTTGGACAACAAATTATCATAACAAGAGAGCACAATACCTTCTCTTTGGAAATTAGACCGTGTTCTCCTTGGATCATCCGTATTTCCAATGTTTTCTCCTTTGGAGGAGAGTGTCTGTCGGGCCCATGTAGGAAGATGATTTTGCACTCCAGGTTCTGATTCAACATATTATGATTGCTGAAAACTGATATAAGAAATCAGAGGATCCAAATCAGGGTCATTACCCCCAATATCATCATCCAAATATTCAATAGAATAGGAAGGAGATTCAACAGTTTTCTCCTTCACTAGTTCCAGCTCCTGAAGAGGCTCATCGAACTTGACACTTATATCGATGATGATATGTTTGGTCTTGATATCCAAAATCTTGAATCATTTAGATTCATCAATATACCCAATAAACATACATTCTATACTTTGCGGTTGCAAATCCCTTCTCTTATCAAGCGGAATCCGGGCCCATGCAGTGGACCCAAACACCCGTAGGTTCGACACATACGGCTTGTGTCCAAAGTATGCTTCAAAAGGAGTCTTTCCTTTCATGGATGACTATGGAACCCTGTTTTGAATTTATGCTGCAGCATGCATGGCTTCATCCCACAAATTTGTAGCAAGCTTCTTTGACTCCAACATACAGGTGGTCATCTCCTTGAAAGACTGATTCTTCCTTTTCACTACTCCGTTCTGCTGGGAAGTGTAGGGAACTAAATGTTGGACCTAAATACCACTTTGGGATAGAATGTGCAACAAGTAATTACTGACATACTCCCGTCCATTATCATATCTTAATATTTTGATCTTTAGCCCAGAGGCATTCTTGATGAAGGCCTTCAATTCATAAAAATTTTCACATACTTCTTATTTCTTTTTGAGAAAGAAAACCCATGTGTACCGTGAAAAATCATCAATAAAGGTAAGAAGATACCTTAATCCATTCATGGATGTGACAAGCATCAGACCACTGATATCAAAATGTATCAGCCCCAATATGCATGTAGCTCGATTTTCCTTCCCCCGATCGAACTTGTGCTCAGGGTGTTTTCCAATCACACAGCCCTTGCAAATTCCTGTGGTTGCCTTGATGACCGGGATGACTTCAACCATGGAGTTTTTCTATAATTGCTACAAATATTTCAAATTAAGATGGCCAAACATCTCATGCCGCAGCCTACTAACCTCATTCCCATGAGTTAGAAGAGCAGTGGGCTTTGCATCCGCAAGAAAGTGAGAGAAATCATAGGCTTTTGCATGATGGTTTTCAAGGCCTTTAGAAATGAGTTTTCTAGATGAAATTTATGTTATCTCAACAACATTTGGGATAAAAGAAAATATATTACACACTCCAGTATCTGCCATCTGATAGACACTAAGGAGATTTGATTCTAGAGATGGTACATACAATACATTTGAAAAGAAACCATTTTCAAGATCAACCGTACCTTGTCCTTCTGAAATGATGGTGGAGTCATCTCCCATGTGGNCCCAATATCCAAGGATGAAAAGGAGTCTCTTTTAGATGTCATGTCGTTTGAAGCTCCTGAATCAATCAAGAGTGCTTTGGACTTCGAATTTCTTTCCATGAGGGAATGACCTTTTTCATGTTGTGGTTCCCGATCTTGTTGATCTCTCCTCCGAAAGATTTCCAAAAGATTGATGTGATTTCTCTCAAGGAGAGAGGTTGCTTCATCAAGATTTTTATTCACGCAGGCATGTTCACGGTGGAAACCCTTCCCGTAATAAGAACGCTTGACTTTTTCCTTGCCATGGTGCCATTTTCCTTTGTTCTTCCTTGAGCCGAAAGGCTCATCATGCTACTAGTTTTCAATTCTAAGTTTAGGAGCATCAAATTTGTTTTTTTTATTCTTCTGCTGCTTTCCTTTACCCTTCAGATATTTGGGCCTCGAGACATGGAGGGCTTGATCATGGGAAGATCTGATGATCCCCATCTGGACAAGCTTGTCATGTTCATTTGTTAGGGACTCAATCAAGGCATTGAGTGTAGGCATATTCCATCAAGGGGTTGTGAGCTTCCCCGCATGGAATGTAGAAACAAAAACTGAATAATCAGCCCCAAGTTTGGATAGTATGGAGAGGATGAGCTGATCATCCTCCTTCTCCACTTTGCATTGCTTCAAGAGTAAAATAGTATGCTTGAACTTTGTGAACAAATCATTCAGAGTCTCGAAATTGGAGGGATGGAGAGACATGAGTTCATTTTTGAGCTGGTAAACTATCAAGTCATCATGATTTCCATACATAGTTTCCAATTTGTCCCATATTTCTTTTGGAGTCTTCAATCCTGTAAGATGGAAAATAATATCTCGAGAAATAGAGAGGCATAAGAAACTGAAGGCTTCATCCTTCTTGTTCAATAATCTTGATTTTTCTATGGTAGATCTAGGCTCATCTTCAGTGTCCATGGTGACTCTAAAAAGTCCTCTGGAGCACAGCTGAATCTCCATATCACCTTTCCATGAGTGGAAATTGTATGGAGTTAAGAGATCTACTGAGGAGGCCATCTGGATGTGCTGGAGCAAATGCTTCACCTATAGAAACCTGAAAATCAAAACAGAAAGGCAAATGTAAGGTTGGACAGCCTGCACATTCTAAGATTTCATTACACCCAGCATAGTCAATCAAGCAAGCTTGATCAACAAGTTCTTTACTTTGGATATTAAGTGGTAAGCCTTGGCTTTTGGTGCAGTGCTGGATTTTTGAGCTATTACTCAATTTTCATGCAAAAATATGCCAAAAATCTTGTTTTTGAGAGATAGAGCTTCGTCCTGTTGTGAGATCTGATACCATATTAATCTTGCACAGTGATCTAGGGACTAAATAGTAGTCTCATCAAAGATTAATCAAAAAATAACTCATGAAATGGTGTAAATCAGACTCCAGAATGGTAGCCGCTCTGTATATTCAATAAATAATGAATGATTACAATTACAATGTCATGCTACAAGCATGAATGAAGAGACAATTCCAATTCCTAAGGAGGTCATTTGAATTGAATGAGTGATTCTAGCTTAACTGACTGTAAGCCATGGTCCACACTCAGTTAACCACTGATCAAAACCCTAATTGACTCAACTAACCCTAACTGAATTCAGAGTGGAATAAATGATTGAGTCTCAACTGAAAGAGATTAGACACATATCATAGCTCACCAACCATCAAGAGGTAGTGCTACGCTGACTCCAATGAACCCCTATGAGGTTAACTGAAGTTGAACTACACATTAGAAGTGGTTGGAGGCACCCCTGTTGACTCCAGTTCATTAAATAATCATTAAATAATATATTTAATGAGAGGAGGTACCTTAACTGACCTATTTAACTTATTGTAACCACCAGTTAGCAATTAGGTGCATTAATATCACTCAGATCACCCTCAGAGTGCTCCAGTTAACCTGCTCGAGTGTAGGAGAAGGCTAAGTTAGCCTCCTTGACTGAAGGTAGGCGTGGGTGAGACTTGATGATTAAATTTAATGCTCCACTAATGTCAATTAATGTCAATAATACTTAGGAAAGTGGTTTAACTAGGTCAATTTGACCAAAAAGAGTGTCCATGGTGGTAAATGTCTCCAACAAAGAGAAGATGGGAGCAACTGAAGATCAACCTCTCACCATCCAAAAAATATCCCTCAAGTAATGAGGAATATGAAAGACTCAATTCTTGAAGAACCTATTATCGATATTAAGCATTTGAATAAGAAATGATGAAGTCATGAATGAAGACGATGATGAAGCGGAAGGATCGAGAAGGAGTCTACCCACGAAACAAATAAAGATAAGTATTCAATTGTATTTTCATGATATTGTTTTTCTCATGCATCTGTTTATATTCAGTTGATGTATTATGCATGATAGAATGTTTGAATTAATGATAGTATACTACTGATATGCATGCGATGGGTAAGTAGCTCATGGTGTTATACAACTCTTTATTGCTACTTATCTAGAATGAAACCTCTTTGATGACATATTCTATTAGTGCACAATCTCAATGTTGTCCTGGTAGAGATGGAAGGCATCTAGAAAGTTTTCGTGAGATATGGATGGATGTTGTATTGGCTAAAGTAGTTGCATAATCATATATTTATGCATAAGAATTTTTAATTATGAATATTCCTTATGAAATGTTTCTAACCATACAACTGCATTTGAATTGTAGGAAACATTGCATACATAATCACCTACAAGCAAAAAAATAAGAATGAGACTTGTCACAACAGTTCAAGATGAATAATAATAAAGATGAATGCAGCAACATCATTGATGCAGAACCTTCCAGACATGAAGAAGTAACCAAGAAGAAAGGTTCAAGAAGAATGATGTCTAGGATGCAGTATCGATACATGAAGAGAAGTCTATAGTTCCATCATGCAGTAGACGGAAACATCATGGGATACAAGGCAAGATTTGTAACATGAGGCATAGACTACAAAGAGACATCTATAGACACTAGAGATAAACATGATAGGAAGAATCATGTGTGAAAATGAAAGAATGCCTTGTACGAGATCAAAAGACACCCATGGGATAACACATACATGAGGAGCTTGATGAAGATATTATCCTTTGCTACAGGGTTTATAGAGGATGACAACCTCACATATGGGTGCGAGAAGAACTTTTGAAAAAGTTCAAGATAGAGGATCTTGGTATCCAGTGATCCTAGATGGATACATAGAATGTTAGTAGAAAAGGAAGCTACTTGTCACTCTGGTACAAATTGTTTCAATGCATAGAGTATGAAAGACAGAGGGAGCATAATGCTCTGCTTCAAGGGGAGTGACTACAGAAGATCCTGAGGTTCGACATGGTACGACAGGATGGATAGATTACTGATGACTCTAGGATTTACTGAAAGTAAAGCGGATTCCAACCTTTGCTTCAAAGTTGAAGGTGAAAGACCAGTGATGCTACTGTCATGTGTCGATGCACTATTTTCTAGGCATGGAGGTGTGGTAGAATGTGGATAGAATATTACTTGGACGAGGGAAGTATGCAGTAGAGATCCTGAAGAGGTTTAGAATGATGGACTGCATGACCACACCTATGCCATTGAACCTAAAGTTATTGAGTGTTTCTTCACCAGAGTCGATTGATGCCACGATGTATTGTCAGATGATTTACCTGACAAATACGAGACCATATATTTGCTTTGCCGTGAACACATTGAGGCATTTTCACCTAATGGTTGCAAAGCACATAGTGAGCTACCTAAAGGGTACATTTGAGTATGGGATCAAGTGTGATCTCTTGGTTTGGCAGGATGGAGTCCTTCATGGTGCTGAGTATAGATGAGGAAAAAGATGTTGCCACTTGCTATTTGGGAGGTACTATGTTTCTTTTCAAAACTACTATTTGATTTGGTTGATCTGACTTGCATTTTTTGTATGATGCAGAGAGGAGCAGTGATCCAGATCAAGATCTCTTGAAAGAAGGATTTCTAGCATAGTTGATGAGACAGGTTTACCTCAGATGTAATCGGTCCTGGTGAAGCTGGCAGATCATCCTTGGACGCAATCATCCCAGATGTGATTCTATGCTAGAAATGGCCAAAGTGAAGTTTGAGTACTTTAAGGAGAAGCTTGGTTTTCTCAAGATCGAGGTTCCCTCTAAGGGGAAATGATGAGACCTAGAGCCATTCTGACATGGGAGAGGATTAAGTTCCTTCCATGGTCAGATGTAAGGGTTGAGCCATTCTTTCATGGTGAGAGGATTTAGGTTCCTTCCATGTCAGATATGAGTGCTATTGCCATTCTGGGAATGGAGGTGCCTGGTCAGTTACCAGGAAAACTCAGTCTAGGACTGAGAAGCCATTATGATATGAGAGAGGGATGTGTTCCCACTTGATTAGATGTAAAGATTGAACCATTCTATCATGGCTAAAGGATTAAGTTCCTCCCATGTTAGATGTGAGTGTTGGCCATTCTGACTAGTAGGTCAAATGTAAGGGCAACTTCCATTCTATGGGAGAATGGAGGCACCTGGTTAGTTACCAAGTATCTTAGTCTTGGACTAGGGGCCATTTTGATGCGATGATAGGATTAGTTCCTGCATGATCAGATGTGAGTGCATGCCCTTTCGATGAGATGTGTTTACGCATGGTCAAATGTAAGTGTAGAGCCTTTTTGACAGGATAAGGTTGGATATAAGTGCTGAGCCATTTTGGCGCGATTTGTTTACACATGGTCAGATGTGAGTGATTTGCCTTTCTGACAAGATGGGGTCGGATGTAAGTGCAGAGACTTTCTAATGCGATGTGCTTGCACATGATCAGATATAAGTGATGAGCCATTTTGGTGCGATGTGTTTACACGTGGTCAGATGTGAGTGTTGGGCCTTTCTAACAAGATGAGGTCAGATGTGAGTGCTAGGCATGCCTTTCAGACATAAGCACTAACGAAGACCTACATGAAGGCTAGGCCTATAGGATTGACTCTGTATAACTTCCTGTGACGAGAAGAATGAAGAGATATCACCATTTCATGAAGATAGTAGAAGCAGTAATGATGATGATGATTCATTGACAATCCAGCTTTGATGATGATTCGAATCTAGTGATGATCTATACTTGATGATCCAATAGTGACGATCCAGATCAAGTGATGATCTAGAATTGATGATCCAGTAGTGACGATCTAGATCAAGTGATGATCTAGACTTAATGATGATCCAGTAGATATGGTCCAGATCAAGTGATGATCTAGACTTGATGATGATCTAGCAGTGACGATCCAGATCAAGTGATGATCTAGACTTGATGATGATCTAGCAGTGATGATCCAGATCAAGTGATGATCCAGACTTGATGATGATCCAGCAGTGACAATCCAGATCAAGTGATGATCCAGACTTGATGATGATCTAGATCCAGTGATGATGATCTAGATCCAGATGAAGATGACTTGAATATGAAGATGACCTGAATATGAAGATGACTTGAATATGAAGATGACGAGAACTTGACGATGATTCAGATGATACATAAAAGAAGACTTGTGCTCACAAATTGTGTCAAGAGAATACCTTCCTAGTTAAGAGGGAGTGTTGATGTATTTGTAACTTCAGAATGTATTCGTCTGTATATATTATGTATTGTACCCCGATGTTTATTCTAGGATGTGTCTATAATGTAACTGATTCATGTCATTCCCCGATGTTTCGATCGGGAAGTTTCTATAATGTGAAAGTCATGTCAAGTCATTGTGGGTAACCCTCCTATTGGTCAAGGGTTAAAGTCCCCATAGTTGTGGGGNTTCAACCTTAGGTGAATCATTGTAAGTTAGGGAAATATTCCCCACCATCTAAGTCAAGGTTAACCCTCCTTGTTGAGCAGAGGGAAAATTCCCCACAAATTGTGGGGCACTAGGGTTATTAGACACTCCTAGAGATGTCGGATCTAGTAAGTAATTGTTAAGTCAGGCCGACATGTTGGAGTGCACTTCAAGTGAATGAAAGAACATAAATAGAGAGTGATCCTCTCTATTTATAACACAAACACACTCACTCATTGGGGTGCATGAGTGACAGAGGATAAGCTCTGTCTGTGTGAGATAGGGAGACAGAAGCTGTGGAGATCATCTTTATGTTTTCGGGTTTTACTACTACCATTGGTGCTCATTCTATCTCGGAGGAAGTTGTGGGGTTTTCTCTTTTATGGTTTCCCTGAGGAAAGATATTTTTGTCTCTTGTCTCTTGTGTTTTATTGCTATGCATGTTATTCTCTCAGTTAAAGATCCCAAGATCATAATGCTAGCTTGAATGATAAAAATCTAACATTTTTTCATATCCCTAAATTCTTCAAGGGATACCAAGTTTCAATTGTTAGGCCATTTCAAAGGTAGAGAAGGTTTGTTAAACTGATTTCTTTTCTAAGCTACAAAATCAATGTGATAAATCCACATGTGAGATAGTGAAAACAATGTTCTATTTTGAATAAATCAACTACAAGAGATGTCAATGTCTTGTTCTGCCTAATGTTTCCTCACCTTGTCTTGGATTTATAGAAATATGATTCAAGATTTTGAAAAATTACCAAGTGTAAAAATCTAAAGTATTTATGAGGTTGAGAAGAGGTTTTTAAAAAATGTATCACAAGCTCCTAAAAGTGGTTTTAAAGGATAAACTAGTTTAGGACGCTCAAAAACAACTTTTAAAAATGTTTTTTCATATCTCTAAATTCATCAAGGGCTATGAAGTGTCATCTGTTAGGCCATTTCAGACGTAGAAAGGTTCATTAAACACCTTTCTCTTTTTATAATCTCCAAAATTAATGCGATAAAGTAGAAAGCTATAGAAACAATTTTTAACAAAATATTTGGGTCTCTCCCCAAGCCCGATATCTATTTAATTCCACAAGTCAACTTTTCCTCCAGACCCACCAAACCATGCATACAAGCCACAAGCCAAGCGTTAAGCTAGGTATCATGTGATCCCACCACATGAGCCCATTGTGGATAGTATTTTTTCAATTGTTAGGCCATTTCAGACGTATAAAGGTTCATTAAACTCCTTGCTTTTCTTATAAGATCCAAAATTAATGCGATAAAGTAGAAATCCATGGAAGCAATGTTTTACAAAGATATTTGGGTCTCTCCCTAAGCCCGATCTCTATCTAATTCCACAAGTCAACTTTTCCTCCAAACCCACCAAACCATGGATACAAGATACAAGCCAAGAGTCAAGCTAAGTGTCATGTGAGCCCACCACATGAGTCCACTATGGATAGTATTTTGCATAATGCATCAAGAAACATATAAAAGACCCACTTATATAAACATTAAATTTTTTATTCTCACTAACATTAATGTCATATAGGTTCCCAAAATAAAAAACTATGATTGTGTATTTGGTCGTGGGAGTTGCAATCGCTCAGGTATGATGAGAATGGGCATAAAGAATGAAATATGGACATTGATCTCATGATGTCCAATAATTCTTTGATTAGGGAAATGTAGGGCCTAGGTAGTAGTAAAAAAACCACAAATGCATTTGAGTTAATTACACCGCCTACAGAAATAATGGCTCTCCCACATCATGGTTTTGGTTTTCTTATCAAAGGGGGTATGGATTCTAAGTTGCTACACCTAATTTGATGATAGTTTTGTTTCAGTTTACTATACATACTTTGTTAGTGTGAGGAAGTTAATTCAAATGATCTATCCTCTTACACATGGCAATGCATAGCCTATAACAGGGGACCAAATTGCTAACCACTATTGAGGGAATACCTAGAAAATAGGGCATATCCATTTATATACATAGTGCATGCCAAAGAAATAATAAAACACATCATAAACCATAAGATTATTTGATAAATTTCTATCACAACTATGACAAATTATCCAACAAATATAAGGTCAACGAAGGAGATCCTAAGTTCAAAGAATTGAGATTAGTTCATTGCTTGTGAAGCTTAATAATGGTTGAAAGATTCCAGTAGTTGATTTTCAAGTCCCATTTTGGAGTGGATGGCCATAAATCCACTAGATATTGAATCACTCTTGTTGTTTGTCAAAGAGTTGAATAAGAAAAGCTGATGAACATCCATGGATATTTGGTATTTCAGCCGAGTGAAGATGTTTTTAGGAGAAAGAAATGATATATATGTGTTTTACAACATGTTTACACTTTACCTTAGTTTCAAGAGAAATGCTATCAAGCTTTGATCCAAATTGCTCATTTGGATGGCTTGTTGGCTTCCAAAGACAACAATTTGCCTCATGAGGGAAAATCACTAAGCATGTGCACCAACATGCCCTTTATGTGAACAATTATCCCTTTCATCTCAAGGTAGATTAAACTAGACTCTATTAGGAAAAGAATGTTATCAAATTTTATAAATTTGGGAAATATTAAACTAGAAAAGAGGGAATTGATGGCCTAAGAGGCCAATAGGTGTCCAAGGTTACTGATTTTTCCATAAATCAATTTTAGGTCACAATTTTACTCAAGGAGGAGAATCACTCACCATGGAAGGTTGTTACTATATCTCTCCAAGATGATGCCGAAGGTAATGAAGAAGTAGTAGAAGAAGATGATGATAAAGGTAATGAATATGACGAAAAATAATATGATGACGATGACGATGATGATGATGGTGATAACAACGACAATGCCGATGACATTGATGATCATTGCCATAATTGTTATCATCGTCATCATTCATCTCATTGTCGTCATCATTATATTTTCCATTCTCATCATTGTGTTCATTATCATTGTCATTGTGATAATCATCTAGTTAGTTCCTTAGTGTGCCAATTTGAATGATAAATTATAGGCATGAAAGCTTAGTTTAAGTTTGAGTGCATTAACTCATGCCATGATGCAAATATGGGTGAGGTATGGGGTTTTAATGCACCTTCAACTCACGTGTATTGTCCTTATGTGAACCAAATGCTAGTTACCTAAAAAATTGCAATCTCTACAAATTCAAAAAATGTAAAGACAAGCAAGTCCGACTCCTTCTCACACTCTATGGACACAAGGTAACACCTAGGTGGTTGATTTATTGCTTTGGTTTGGCACACTAAACCAAACAATAGCCATCGAATGGGATGACCTTTTTTTACTAAAAAGAAATAATGGGAAGGAATTGATGTCTATAGCACCCACCCAAACCCATGGGATATTGCAAGTCCTACAAGAGGGATAGTGGTGGGGGAGTAAGAATGATTCATTCCCCTCATGCATGTGATCCGCTTATGCATAGAAATATTTCATGTGACAAGGATTTATTTCATACCTCATCCATGGGGCTATATTGGTGATTAGAGTAGATGAAAAAGAGAAAGCCACCCTCCCCTCAACCTGCTTAACTTCATATTCAAGTGTAAGCACCTTAGAAATCAACACTTTTAGCAACCGTGAAGAGGGTGACCCAAATGTTGGGAAAATAAATCATGAGTAAAGATTGTTCTATGCCAATGTAGAAGAGTACAATATGTAAGGGGTATAGTCTCATCAAAAGGAATTTATTTATTGGATTAATATAAAGTTTTATCACCAATGAGTGAATTCATAGTGAATTAATATAAAGTTTTATCACCAAGTCCCATTCATAGGTAGAGGGAGCAACAAATTTCCCTTCTCCTTTTTGTTTTATAAACCACAATGTGGTAGATTAAAAGGTTGTTGCAAGAAATTTTGTGAAAGAGAAAACTATTTATCATAAGTGTAATTTTCCAAGTACTTGACATTCTTGATTTGTGCTAAAGTGAGGTCTTTGAATATAATGGTTGCTAAGCATGAGAAAACACCTTATTGGCCTCGACAATTTCAATAAGTGTCCACAAAGTATTCATTATAGGAAAAAGATGAGGCATGGTTGAAGCATCCGTGATGGCAATGAGTGCAATCATGCAAACCTTAATACTTATGAATGTTGATTGGTCATGTAGAGTGTGCATCAAATATATTCAATCTACCATCATAGAGGGGTTATTGATTATGTTATTAGGATTACTGATGACATTATGTCCTTCCATGTGTATTGTGTCTTGCTGAATCCTTAGAAGGGTGCAGTTTTGTCACTCAGAGGATATTTTGGATTCATACCTTGGGGATCAGTATGGTGGGGAATGAGGTCTCCCCATGGTTCCTTGGGGTATTCGTACTATAGCTAAGGAAAAGGATTATATTGGTTTGATTGACATTGAAACTCAAGGTAACATCTTGGCTACTAAGAAAGTGGTTGGATGTGTGGAGGGCTCCTCTCCTTAGAAGGTTGTGATGGGGCACATGTTACTTATGGCTTAGAATGTTGGTAAAGTCAAAGGTTATATTAGTTTATGGCTATGAACTTATATCGGGTTTCCTTCTTTCCCTTATATTAGATATATAATATTTTTCCCCTCTTCAAAATAAAGTGCCTTCAATTCAAACAATTTCAAGGCATTATCTCTCGTCAACTAAGTGGTGTTTTTTTTTGCTACTACATATAAAATGAAGGTGTAATATTGAACTATGGATGCAATAATCACCCACTAAAATTCATCTTTGAAATAGAGTGCTTATAATCCATGATATTTTGGGGTGCTATATCTCATATATAAAAATAAATAAATAAAAAACATATAGAAAATACTTAAAAAATATAATAAAACTAGTTCATTTGCATTTTGATGAGTTTCAATTTTGGCGCTTGTTTATATGCTATGGCCAGACATGCGAACAATTTGTTGTTGGATGTTGACCAAAGGGAGTATATGAAGGGGGCCAAGAAGACGCAGTAAGTTTAAATTCAACTTTTACAGTACGCCCTAGCCATCACAAGGCCAAAGAATTTGACATATCCATTTGGGAGATAACCCCCTTTGTGATATGGAATTGGAGCAGAGGAGGCGTGGTTAGTATATAGGAGGGATAAAAACGTAGAATAGCCAAGGAAAAAATTTCTATGGATCCATTAATAGAGAAGAAACTACTAAGGAATCTTGAACAAACCCTAGGTATGCAATATTCATCTTAAATTATTAGAAGTGGAAATGATTTTTTTAGTAATTTATCGATCATCAAATATGGCTCTAGTTGGGGTTAGATCCTTTTATATTTTTCTCAAAACCACCAGATTGGTCAAATAGGGCTCTCAAATTCCTTTCTTGGAAAGATTCACTGGTAGAATCTCTCTGTTTTTAGAAACGAATACAAAAGTTTCTCTCTTTTTCCACATGAATTATGCAGAAGTTTCTCTCTGTTTTCTCTGGTACATGACTTAGATCAATACAATTGCCTTGTTGTAGAGGTTGTAGATATTTATGAGGGTTTTAAATTTAATTCATTTTTTATTGTGTTAGCACTATGCATCTCAGTGAAAAGCATTTTTCTACTACTTGAATGTTTTTGTGAGAGAGTTTTGCTATTTCTGAAATCATAAATATCAAATTCGATATGCATATTCCTATCCCTATCCCATTCTTGTTCTATAGTAGAACCAAGTGGTAGATAATAATTTCCTTGGTTCTCTACTATGATTGCTTTCTTACTGTAGCAACGGTGTGTACCTATGGATTTTTACAGAAAATTTGTGATATTCTTCTATGCTAGGAATTTAAAGAATTTCCCATTCCCTTTCTTTGAAGTGGCATTTGTGTTCCCTTATTTTTCCTACAATGGAATTATTCTATAGAGATTATTCCAATATTTCATTCATTTTCTATTGAGGATTTGTGTTGTCTCAATTTTAAGATCGCTTTTAGTCCAGACCAGCCTTTTGCCTACACTCCAGTAGCTTAATTGGTTAATTTCATGTTGTTGAATTTCATTTCTCCATGATTTTAATTTGTGGAAATGTGAACTCTTTGTCATGTAAATTGGTGATTGTGAGATCCAAATTTAGTTTGGGTTCAAAAATTCATGCATGAGATTTGTCCTGCATTTTTGTTGGTTGTGAAGCTCCCTTCGATTCGCTTCTCCAATCATATGTAACAATATAATGTAGTAGTGTGGTGGTTTCAGAGATTCGTTCAATGATTGACAACTGTTAAAATGAATACATGCTTAAAAAAACACTCAATTCTTTCATATCTTGGTTTCAATTCTGTCCTTGTATATTAATAGGAGGATATTTTTAATTTATAACTAGTGTTTTAAAGGAATACATAAAATTGAATATATTTTACAACTTTCTCAATTATGGTCACATGTAATAAAGGGAGTTTATAGTTTTGTTAATCAGTTCCTTTACCTCCCTAACATCTAATTTTATGGCTTTTTAAAGAGTGTCCAGACTCTGCATCAAGACGACAAGCAAAGAAACGAGCATAGTAGAGAGCTTGGTCTGGTACTTCTACAAGTCAAATTTTGTTTCCAGACTAAATGCACTCAGATGAGGGTATGCCATGAAATTTTGACTAGTTTTAAGGCCCTGGAATATGGTTTTATTTAATATATTTTATCAGGATTATTCTGTCTCAGGTTTTTCTTCCTTTCGTAAATTCATAGATATCTGTTTAAATGGGAAGAACGTATCCATTTTTTTATTTCGCCACATTGAAAGTTAATTTCATCTATACAAAATGTTTTACGAACTGTTAAAAAGTGTATGTGTTGTTTACGAGGAAACAAATTTTATGTACTTGATTTGGGGCACCCTTTCCTGTTTCAGACCAAGGATATTTTATTTATAGCCTACCTAAACATGTTTACTCGGAGTCATGAAAAAATACAATAAACAAGGATCCACTTTTTTTGTATCTTGAAGTACGTTAAAATGCCATTAGGACTCATGACTACGACCATCTTGTCGAAGCTAGCACAAGTATCATAATCATACTGAATCCCTTTGATGGCAGAGTCATGCTGAAATTTGCATCTCGCACAAATTGAGGTTGCAACAAATAAGCTAGAAAGTACTGAAAGGATTATATCAAGGTGCTTCTAAAAATAAATACCTTAAATAATTATTTCCAGAAGTTTGAAGTGAAATTAGAGTCTTTGTAAGACACAATGACCTTGGATATCCCATGCAATGTGGAAACTTCTTTCATGTAAATGTTTGCTGTGATTATGATTGTGATCCAAAGATGGTAGTCCTATGGCGACCTGTTCATATCACCAATACAGATCTCAATTGTTGCATAATAATGTAATGTTTTTGCAATTATTTAGAAAGGTGAGCTCAAAGATTATAGATCTCTGTTCAATTTTGGTTTAAAGACTTGGATACTTGCTTGTTGTAGAATGCTAAGCTAAAAGTAAAAATGATACCGTCCAAATATAGACTCCATGCATTACAATTTTTAAGCCCAACAATAACAAGAACGCACCTTCCTTTCAATACACATTCAAGACAAGATTCATATATTTTATCTTAATCTATGTATGGCTTTAGGTGTATCCCAGTGCACACAGCTTGGGGAATTTTTGGTTACACTGCTTGTTGGTGTTTTAGGATCAAATTGAATAAATATATGGCTGCAGCTTGCCTTAATTCAATAGATTGGAAATCATAGGTGCTATAGGAAGTAGTTTAATCAGCACCCAAGCCGATATTGCAAACCAATGAACATAGGAAACATATTATTAATGTTGTTACACAGAGTTTACATCGAACGAAAATGATTTGTTGGTTGTAAGCATATTGTTTTAGTAGAGCACTCTCAATTACTTTCCACCAACGATTCAATATGCTGACAATGGTGCTATGATGAAAACCAAAGAAAATTGAAGGATAATGAAAGTTATAGGTACTATAGATGTATTGTGTATGGATTTAACAAAACGCGCAAACAGTCATTTTATACCAATGATGCAATTGAAGTTGAACTTGAGTTGTGGAAGTTTATTGGGTAAAATCATGGGTGCATCTATGAATTCAACAAAATAAATTAAATAACATGTGTTGGGGAATGTGTTTGGTGTCATAATTACCCAACCAATGATTGCTGGGGGAATAAAAGATTGCTTTTGGGCCTGAAAGTGAGGTAAATATATTTCTTTGCATTTATTTTCCAAATCTAAATTTGTTTCCTTTAGGTTCTATGTATAAGTTCATGTCATGCTTTCTCAAATGGATCCAGCCTTGGTGGCCTTCTGTGATTCAATTGCTTCTAAAGGTGTGCTAACTCACTTGACAGAGGATTAAGCAACAAATTTACTTGAAATCATCCTGTGTTGTACAAGAATTTATGTATGTAATCCTGAGTATAGCAGTCCTTGAGAACATTGTCGGTGCATTCTAATTTAGTCCAAATGACATGACATTGTAAGTATAAGATCACATTCTGTGGAAAATGTTTGGTTTTTTTCTCTTTAGCAATGATACCAATAGAACCTATTCATGGATGAGTATGCCTCCTTCCCTGCTACATGGTCATGCACTTCATCACTGAATGGTGTTGGGAATGGTTCATGGATGCAATATTCCTTTAGTCCTATTAAATATACAGATGCTATAACATCACCCATTCTTGCTTTATTATACTATATAACAATTGGATTATCCAGTCAAATTATTCTATCAGAAAGATTAATCCAGTTCGTAGTATTTTATAAATTTATTCTTTCCATGTTTGCTTCATTCTGAAGTTAAGCCTGTGGGGTCTCTTCTTTATGGGCATTTCATCCAATTTGAGTTCTATCTTCATTTTGCTTAAATAATCACCTTTATGTCTTTTAGTTATGTTTTGCTATGGGTAAAGAGATCCTTACACTAAAATAAGAACTAGTTCCTAAAATGTCTTTTCATCTTAGTAATCCCTAACTGCGACTATTATTGGATTTTCTTTTGAGTTGATTTTTAGCAGTTATCTTATTAATCTTCAACAGTTCTTTTATATATGGTGGTGTGATTTATTGGATGTATCTTTTGTTGCTATTTTCCCTTTTTTTTGTTTTTAAGGTGAGATGACGCAACTCACCTAATTAATTTTCATTGTCGCTCTATCCAACTTTGTGGCAACATTTGAGTTCTGGAAGGGTCGTCTTTGTTGGTTTCGTAGCTCTTGGGTGTTGGTGTGTTATCATATTGGTACATTTTTGGAACTCGCTTGCAATAAAAAATATGAATGATTTTATATTCTTTAGTGCAATGTTAAGTTTTGGAGTCTTACCCATGAATGAGAAATCCTAACAAAGGGCATTTTGCACTGCATCCCAGGTCTTGGTTTTCCTCCTTAGAGATAAAAATATGTATCAGGTCTTAGGGATTAGGCCTAGAATGTAAATGAACATATGCATCCATATTTTCTTAGGATGTTCAGCTCATGTCCACTGGTTTATACAATTCTTCAGATGTATTTCCGGCTTTTTTGTCCCTAATATAGTTTGGAGATGATGTACTTGAAGCCATCAATAAAATATGGTTTGGTTATGAGATTCTTCATTGGACGCATTTTGGAACATGTGCCTTATGGTGGGTTGGAATTCCTCCCAGATTTTCCATGAATCTTTATGTGCTTCCCACCATCATGTTGGAGTGGCTCTAGGTACAACATTTAGTGCTATAATTATCTTCTCACATTTGATGGAATGTTCCATTCAGTCTAGAAAATATTCAATTTAATTAGTCCCATAGTATATGGGTGCTTCAAAGAGATTTGTTCCTCCATTTAACATTTGTAATAGAAGAAAAATGTCTGGAAGATAGTTCATGGTTGCATTCTTGGGGAAATAATGTAACACCTCATCAAAGTCTGTGTCAAAGGAGATGATACACCAACTAATAGCTCTATCTTTCATAGGGTTAACATTGCCATCCCTCATACCTGTAGTGAGGATGGATATATGATCGACCATGTTATCCTCCATGTTTTTGTATGGGCTCGGTGTAGTGAGGTCCTTTATATGAATCAATTGGTTATGTGACTCTAGTTCCTTCGACTTCAAAATTGATTTTTGTTATGGGCTCGGTGTAGAGAGGTCTTTTATATGAATCAATTGGTTGTGTGACTCGTTCCTTATGCTTCAAAATTTATTTGTCTTCTTTTTATGTTAATGTTTGCATTGTTATTATATGCTCATTCAATTCCAAGTAGCACATGATATGAGTCTATCATATACTATATGTCTAACTTAAAAATAAACTATTCTTTTTAACTCATTTGAGATCTCTTTCAACATTTTATAATCTACGACTGGTGGGGTATATTATATACTAGTTTGCAAGTCGGAACTGAATGGGAAATAAAACTAACCTTGGGCTTCCCATCATTTCCCAATATTGATTTCGTAATATGTCTACGTTACAGCCTAAATCCAGCATCATGTCCCTTACTTAATATATAGAAATTTTCCCTGTGAGTATAAACTCCCTTCCCATACTGATTCTATTTTGATTTACCACCCTGTTTCAATACCTCTATAGCAGGGAAGCTTTTATTTTTGTGATATAGTTTCTCTTCTTCCATTGACTAATTATTAGTGGTCTGTTGTAACCTAGTTGAAAGGTGTTTGTTTCTAGTACCTTAATTAATTTCTTTATAATTTTTTTCCATGACTCCTTTGTTTCCTGGGTCATGATTGAGCTTCCATTGCAACCATATTATCTGAAATATGTATGGTTATACTGTGGTACCGGGATTTCCATTAATTACATTTCTATATTCAATTTGGATGCATACAATTTATCCATCAATC
This sequence comes from Pseudotsuga menziesii, assembly GCA_001517045.1. Lineage (NCBI taxonomy): Eukaryota > Viridiplantae > Streptophyta > Pinopsida > Pinales > Pinaceae > Pseudotsuga > Pseudotsuga menziesii. Next base: position 104,327 of record LPNX010754775.1, read on the forward strand.
TATTTTTTCTTTGTTGCATTGAAGCTCATGTAATTGAGTGTTGCTCTCCGAAACTTAAGTGGCGGTTCTGAACCTTGGTCGCCATTGGTGCAAGAAATTACTATAGTTACTAAATCATTAAGATTAATCTTCAGGAATTCAAGATTTCTCGGCTCTAAGCTAACTAGGTTATCATTCCATTGTCTCTCTCTCTAGCCTCTTTTTGGCGTCACGGAAATCCTCTGTAGCGTGCCCTATGGATTAAAAATGTCCACATCCTATCTTCTTGGTAGAATATATTTTATTGAGATATGACCTATATCATTAAAATTATGACATTGAATAGGTCCAGTTAAGCCTCCACCATGACTTCCTATGAAAACTCATCCTTGACCACGACCACCATTTTGGATTGTTAGTGGCACTCTCTTCAACTTTGAATGAGGTGTTTTAAAACCTTATATTTTCTAGGACTTGTAAGTCTATATAGTTCTCTGTTTTGTGAATGAGGTGTTTTAGAACCTTATATTTGTTAGGACTTGTAATTCTATACAGTTCTCTGTGTTGTGATGTGAAGGAAAGGGGAAGAGAGGAGGGATCCCCCTCCTAATTATTTGTCACCTAGGTAGTACATTCATTTTTATCTTGAATGGTTATCTGATTGAACTTTGGACAAGGTTGGCTTGCTTTAAATAGGTTTGAGGAAATTTACCACAATGTTTGTGTATCTTCTAATATGTTGAAAGTCAAATTGTTCAAAACAAGCTAGAAGTTTCCTTATCCATTTCTTCTTGTTTAACATATTCTATGATGGATTGTGATTTTTTGTCTTCAACAGGTTAAATGATAACAAGTGAATCTTATTCAAAGTTGATATTTTTGAAGTTGAGGTTAACATATTCTATGATTCCTCAAATTGTTGTTCCAACTTTTGATTATTTATTGGTCTTCCCATGCCAAAATATGGGACATAATAGAAAATACTTTATGACATAACAACATGTTGATTCTCACTCAATTGCAAGTTGTTTGTTTAGTTTTATGGAATTATTTGTTTTCAAGGAAAACATGGTTGCTTACCCATATCTATGTATTGCGTCCCTATCAAAAACATTGGCATAAACCAATGAAGTTACTAATGGGATTTGACCCAGGAACCTACTGACAAAGAGCTAGGGATTTGACCTAGGAACCTAATGGGATTTATTTTTTTATTTTTTATTGTGTATTTAGTGTGGGGACTCTAGTACCACTATAATGAAACCAACCAAATAAATATGTTGCATTTTTTTATATATTGCGGATGATATCAATACATTAATGTTCCTAGACCCCCTTTTTGAAATGGTCCTCCCAACTTCTATTCTTATTGTTTCACTTTTGTTCCTTTCTTTCATTACCCAAGAAACTAATCAATATTATAAAACTTGTACTAGTATGAGACTCTGATAATGCTATTAGTGTTTTAGAGAAAATGAATCATGGACATTTGTGTGCATCCTCAATTCTTCCATTTCCAGCATACCCTGCAAGCATGGCAATCCATGAAACTAGATCTTTTTTTTCCATTCTCTGAAAAACTTTGGATGAATTATCTATTCTCCCATGTTTTGAATACATAGTAACAAGAGCATTTCCATACTAGCACATGCACTCAAGACACTGAAGAAGGTGAAATCATCCAACTGTATGTCTCCACTTTGCATTTAAATAACTAGTTTTAGGGAAATATCATTCTATCAATTCTGAGTGTATCATGTAATGATTGCGTTCCAAAAAATCCAAGAAATCACATTTCATTCAAGAATGTTCTCAAATAATTTTTTACATCATCCATTCTCTCATTTTGTGCATAGCCTGACATAGCCATTAACCATAACAAACCATGTGTTATCCAACTTTTTGTACCATAGTTGGGTTACCTGAGGAGCCGATGGTTGACAGACTTGTTCAAAGTATGACTCTAGTGTATCAGTTGATCCGTGTGCTTGTCTAGCCAATATTGGCTAGTCACCTTTTTATTTGAATAATTTTGACCATGGTCTCACGGGGTTTGTAATACAATGTGCTAGTAGGATATTTTTGAGTGGTTCGGTCTCCTAAGACGTAGAATTGAAAATAGGGTATTTCAGGGAGTTTTTTGCTAGTGACAATTATGCTTTTCTTTTAGCCGAGTATAATTGACGAGGTTTTCTTCCGCTTCCTCCAAAGCTGGAATGCTCGATGTTGAATTCTGGGCCTTGGGGGGTTATTAGAGCCCAACTAAGTGTTATAATCCTACTAGACATTATTTATATGAATCATGGTCATGTCCTAAGTCATCTAGACACATAAAAAAATTTCGAAAAAATATTTTTTCGAACAGTGAAAAATTATTTTTTAACTTTTAATTACTTTTCCTAAGTTTTTTGGGTTAATTTTTCCATAAATTAAATGGAAAAAACCTGATCGTGATCTCGACTCAGAATTCACTGATTGAAGGCTCTAACCTTAAGCCAAAAATCATTCTTGATCATCCAGCCATTCAAAACCAACTTTCATATCAGCAATCGAACACATAATTCCTTTTTACTCAAAAAAATGAGTTTTGAGAAAAAAATGATTTTTATTAAAAAATGATTTTTATTAAAAAAAAGGATTATTTTGGAGAAATCTAAAACTCTCCAAATTAATCCAAATTTAGTAAAGTAAAAGGCTAAATGACATCTCATGGAACACTTATGATGATTGGAGGTATCATAACTCAGCTTCAGTCATCATTAAGAGAGCAATTAATTTATTATCAGTTATCAGACATGTCATCTCCAACTAAAGATGAGATGGAGAGCACTCATTAATCCGGTGATTTGATCGAGGTGAAGACTAAAGCTTGCACCATCAGTGGGCTTCCCAAACCTAATGGAGGCTCCAGCGAGACCTAAGGATGAGCTTACCTACATCACACATGTGGGCTCATCCTTGGCTTGTTTTCAGTGCACAGGTTTGGAGTGGGGAAGCCTTGCCTCGGGGGAGGCCTCCCCTCACTCCCGGTTCTCCAGTTTAGGTCTGGGCTCTTTGTTAAATGGCTAAGCTGGTTAGGGTTGGTTTTTTGGTTTTAGGGTTTTAGCACTCTCTCATTTGTTAAATAGAGGCTCTTTCAGCTCTATTGGCATGGAGAATTTGTGCAAGCACACTCTGGAAAAATTTGTAATATCTATTGAATTTGAAAAAAGCAAGAAGACTTTGGAGGTCCATGTGGGAGTTATTTGTGTGCCATGCTTCATCTTGTTCAAGGTGATACCATTCTTAGTTCCTTTCTTTTTATTCTTAAGTATATGATCTTGTGATTAGAAGGCTAACAATCTAGCACAATATTATTTGATCTATGCTTTTCTCTTAAGTTTTGTGGCTTTCAGGTATTCTCCCAAACACAAGAGCTCTTGTTTGGTTTATGCATTCATTCTATAGGTACCTAAGGGAGTCTTCTACTTTAAGAAATCAAGAAGCGAAGGGCTTGCTTGCCTCATCCATCAAACCAGAAACTTCAAAAAAATCTATTGGTTACTTTGGTTGCTACAAGTGGATCTCCATTTTCAAGGTTCTATCCTACCAGTTTTCCACTTTTGTAGAAGTTATCAAGTCATTTAAATCTTTATTTCAAGCCTGTTTGGCTTCCACTAAGTTAGATCTAGGCTTTCTAGCCTTAGATATAATTTTTCAAAGCTAGATCCATCTTTCTAAAAGTCCATTTTTAAAGATCTAGTTTCATTTCCTGTTTAAATCCATCTTTCTTTTTGCCTTGGAAAACGTGCACGCGTTTTCTAAAAAAAACGTGCAAATTTTCCATTTTTTGGGCTTGCTGGTTTTCTGTGTTTTTTATTAATTCTAAATTCTGGAAATTCATTAAAAAATCAGAAATTTTTCAAAATTTTTATTTTTTTTAATTTTTTGACTTTTTCTCGAAAAGTGTGCCATTTCAAGCTCACTGTTTTTTGGGCTGATTTTTGACTTTTTTCTGTTAATTCTAAATTCTAGAAATTCATTAAAAAATCAGAAAATTTTCAAAAATTTTCAAATTTTTATTTTTTTATTTTTTGACTTTTTCTCGAAAAGCGTGGCATTTTGTACTTGCTGTTTTTTTTTTACTAATTTTTTGCAATTTTCTTCTATTTTCTAGATTCTGGAAATTAGCCTAAACTGTTAAAGAATTGTGCATTTTACATAAAAAATAGTGAGCTTGCCTGCTCCTTTCCAAGCTTTGATTTTGTGTCTTATTCCATTGTTTTGATCTCATGTTTCATCTCATAAGGCACTTGTCTTCTCATCCACTTAATCTTTTTGAATCACAGGTTAAATTTGGTTTCCTAACACTCTCATTAGTCCTTGTTTAGAGCTCTTATCCATAGGTGAACCAAAAGCAAAACCAAACAAGAAAGAACAAGCAGAGCTAGATCCAAAGACAAGGATCCAAAGCCAAAAAAGAAGTCATTCTCCTTTGTACAAACTCATAAGAGTTTTTAATTTTTACTTAAGTTACTTCTCAAAGTCCTGACAAGGATTAAGTTCCAATGGCATTTGTAATTCATTAATAAAACAAGGCTAAGTGGGAAAGGGGCTCCCATACTTGTTTTTTCTTCCCCATTTGGGGAAGAGTGTTTTTTGTTCTTAGCTTAGATTTATTTTGAGTACTTAGAGTAGTTTTGTTTCTTTTGCAGAGTAGATATTAATTGTTAGATTAGCCCATTTTGTTTCATTCACTAGGTTGATTACTTCATCTTTTAATTTTTTGAATCTTTCATAAGTAATTCAACTGTTTAAAGTAGAAATCTCTTGAATCTCACTTTGTAGATCAAGATTGCTCTCTATCGGAGAGTTGTCTTTTCATTGTTTAATAAGTTAATCAATTAATCTTGAAAGTCTCTTGAACTTGCCATAATCCAAGTCAAGAGCACTCTCTATCGGAGAGCATTCCCACTGCATATCCTTGCATCAAGCATATAGATTAGCTAAGTCTCTTGAACCACTGTCATAAGACGAGGTCAAAAGCGCTCTTTATCGGAGAGTTTTAATTAATTAACTTAATAAAATTCACAACTTACATCCCTTTAATTAATTAACCCCCTTCCCTCCTTGCCGGAGTATGCTCCGACCGATCTTCGATCGGAATACCCAGAAACGACATTGGATCTCTAAACCCCACAAGAGGAACTTAACTAAAACTTTTCCTCATAACCAAAGCACTGGCGTTGTTCAATAAATACCGAGGCATGTGGGCAAATTCCAAGTGTGGGCGCCGGGATACCTAATCTGGGCACTAGTAGTTAAGTTATTGAACACTTACCTTTGACCCCCAGACAGGTCCGTCATGTCTTCGAATGGAGCCACTAAAGGTATTACCGGTTAGGACATACAACAACCATAAGTGAAGATCACAAACAAAAAACCGTTAAAATCTACCAAGAGCACTTGCAAAACCTAATACTCACTAGCTTAAATTCCTAGACTTTATTTCACGCACTTATTTGACTCCATAAGGCACTGGTCCTTTCTTATATTTGATTCATTTTCTATCTTGATCAACTGTATATGGTCCATTTCAATTGATTATATTTGAATGCTTAAGTTATAAGTCTAGAATCTTTGCTTATATGTGTGATCTCTTGTTAGCAACGTGGATTGCTTTAATTAATCATTATTCCCTTAATATTAACAATTTTAAATCACAATAACTCCTAAACAACCCCCATCTGCATCCAAAACATCCACAACTTAACTTAAACATTGAGCCATAGAAAAATCTTTGTTAGGGACTACCCCCCTTGGCTTCATTAGGAGTTAGCCTAAACGGAGGAGCTAGGAGTAGGTGACAGTACCTAGCTATGTGCTTGCAGCCCAAGGTCACACCTCTCCCACTTTCTCAAGTGAGGAGACAACTTTCGGAATATTTTTGCTGTTGGTGTGCAATCGGCGAACAACATCTTTTGGCGCCATTGCCGGGGACAAATCTTTTTGTTCTTGGACGACCTTTGTTTCTTTTAGTTTTTTACCTTTTTATCCTTTTTGGTAGATTTTTAGTCCAATCACTCTCTGAAATTAGACTTAAGTCCACGTGGCGACTCCACTATCAGTTAACACCTCAAGGTATTCTACGAGAAGAAACTCTGTAGGTTTGGTCGATTTCATCCCTGACCCTGAAAAGGTCTTAAGGAGGAGATTAAATGAACTATATTCTCGCAGGATCCTTGCAGAACTTGGATCTAAGTCTGTTTCAGACGTCCACATTTTATTTCCTGAAAACACTAATACCATTGTTTCTGACATAATGGGTGAGTATTTTACTCAGCTTGACTTTTCTCAGATAGCATGTCAACCCCACCGTCTTCCAGACAAAGCTATCGAGAAGCTCCCGATGTATACAGGAACTGATGCCATTACCTCCGCCATGCACCTTAGGAACTTTTCTAGGTGTATTAATGCTTATATAAATGATCCATTCAGCCAACATGATGACGTGTATATGAAGTTATTTGATCTATCTCTGAATGGAAAGGCAGTCAACTGGTGTAGCAATTTACCAGACAATTCCTTTAATAGTCTAGCAGCTTTCAAAACTTCTTTCACCAACAATTTCGGTGAAAAGAAATAACCTCAGCATCAACTTGCGTCCTTGACCAACATAAAGAAGAAAGACACATAAACAATGGACGAGTTCAATACTAGGTTCACGGAATTGTCAAATTCCATCCCTACTGAGTATGCCCCAACTAAACCAACCATCCTAGTCTATTACATTGAGGCACTTAGTGGCAAAATGTAGTACCAGATCAGAGACAAGGAGCCTGCTAACTTGCTCCAGGCCCAGGAGATGGCAATCAAGATTGATCTGAACATGCAGTCATCTGGTGAATCTAACCTCCACGGTTATTCAAGGTCTTCAACTCCTTTGAAAATTAGTGAGCCCAAAGACAAGGATCCTTTATCAGCTATGAAGGATGCCTATGAAAAACAGATGACTGAAATAAAAAGGGAGATGAAGAAAATTGTCACCATATAAACTCGGGGTCAAGTTGAAGATTATTGTCAGCAATTGGATGATCTCACTAAAAACTGGATGATCTCACTACGAGACTTCAATTGAAAATCCAATTTTAAAGGTTTCATGTGATGGGAGTCCTCCATGATCTCCACAGGATGACAAATATTTTGAAAGTTGGGTCCCATGTGATATCTTTGAAACCCATCTTTTTGAAGAAGATTGTTTTCTGCAGAATGAGGAGTGTAGCCAGGGACTTGATACCAGTGATAAGGCATCTCTCATATCCGACATAGATGGCGATGATGATTATTGGACTTTTATTGAAAATCCAACTTATGATATTTTTGAAATATTTTTGAGAATCTCATCTATGATATGTCTAGCAAGGGGAGTTGTTATTTTGAGACTTATAAAAGTTTTAAGGAAGAATAGTCAAAGTTTTCATATGATCAGTCAGAATTGTATCTAAGTATCGGTAATAAGGATTTGAAAAAGCATTGTGGTAAAGAGTGAGATGGGATACAACTAGTTGAATTTTTTTCTCAACCATCGTCTTCACATATAGATGTTCCTTATGTTTTGGAGCACCTTGGGGCTTACACAACGAGTTATTATTTGATAAGCCTTGACGATCAACATGATGGAGTAGTCGACCTGCCGTATTATCACGATTTGTATATCAGCGCTATCTAGTCATGGATAGAAGCATCTTGCGCAAGTATCTACCAGTTTGGGAAGAAGTTTGATGACATTCTTCATGCCTGTGATTCCCCATCCATCCCGCCCATTCTGGATCATCACGCAGGTTTGCATTTTCTGGAAATTGTGTCCTTACTTTGGCTAGTAACCAAAGACAAGGAAAAACCTTTTTATATTAATAAAATGCTTAGGTGGCTACACTGGATTTATAATTACACCTAACCTTTTTTGTATCATGATTAGAGTAGGAAAATAGGCTCCTTAAAGTGAGCGTTTACTTTAGCGTTTTCTTTATGTACTTAGAAATAAATAAAATTTTCAGTGAAGTTTTTTCTTTGAATAAAGCAACTTTTGGATCATTGGCTCTTTTTCATAAAACTTGTGCTACTAAGGTTTTCTTGTCAAGTTGAGATGTTTTTACAGCATATAGAAACCAGAGATTCTGGGGTTCTCGTATGCTCTCCTTGCATAAGAGACTAGATCAAGCACATGTCCCGCAGTTGGAGCCAGATGTTATCCAACTTTTTGTACCATAGTTGGGTTACCTGAGGAGCCACCGGTTGAAAGACTTGTTCAAAGTCTGACTCCAGTGTATCAGTTGATCCGTCTGCTTGTCTAGCTAATATTGGCTAGTCACCTTTTTATTTGAATAATTTTGACCATGGCGCCACAGGGTTTTTAATAAAATGTGCTAGTAGGATATTTTTGAGTGGTTCAGTCTCCTAAGACGTAGAATTGCAAATAGGGTATTCCAGAGAGTTTTTCTCCCCTGACAATTATGCTTTACCTTTAGCCGAGTATAATTGACGAGGTTTTCTCCCGCTTCCTCCAAAGCTGGAATGCCCGATGTTGAATTCTGGGCCTTGGGGGGTTATTAGACCCCAACTAAGTGTTATAAGCCTACTATATATTATTTAGATAGATCATGGTCATGTCCTAAGTCATCTGGACAAATACAAAAATTTCAAAAAAATATTTTTTCGAACAGTGAAAAATTATTTTTTAACTTTTAATTACTTTTCCTAAGTTTTTTGGGTTAATTTTTCCATAAATTAAATGGAAAAAACCCGTTCGTGATCCGGACTCATAATTCAGTGATTCAAGGCTCTAACCTTAAGCCAAAAATCATTCTTGATCAGCCAGCCAGTCAGAACCAACTTTCAGATCAACAATCGGACAAATAATGCCTTTTTACTCAAAAAAGTCAGTTTTGAGTAAAAAATGATTTTTAGTAAAAAAATGATTTTTATTAAAAAAAATGATTATTTTGGAGAAAACTAAAACTCTCCAAATTAATCCAAATTTAGTAAAGTAAAAGGCTAAATGACATCTCATGGAACACTTATGATGATTGGAGTTATCATAACTCAGCTTCAGTCATCATTAAGAGAGCAATTAATTTATTATCAGTTATCAGACATGTCATCTCCAGCTAAAGATGAGATGGAGAGCACTCATTGGTCCGGTGATTTGATCGAGGTGAAGACTAAAGCTTGCACCATCAGTGGGCTTCCCAAACCTAACGTCGGCTCCAACCAGACCTAAGGATGAGCTTACCTACATCACACATGTGGGCTCATCCTTGGCTTGTTTTCAGTGCACAGGTTTGGAGTGGGGGTGCCTTGCCTCGGTGGAGGCCTCCCTTCACTCTCGGTTCTCCAGTTTAGGTTTGGGATCTTTGTTAGGTGGCTAAGTTGGTTAGGGTTGGTTTATTGGTTTTAGGTTTTTAGCACTCTCTCATTTGTTAAATAGAGGCTCTTTCACCTCTATTGGCATGGAGAATTTGTGCAAGCACACTCTGGAAAAATTTGTAATATCTATTGAATTTGAATAAAGAAAGAAGACTTTGGAGGTCTATGTGGGAGTTATTTGTGTGCCATGGTTCATCTTGTTCAAGGTGATACCATTCTTAGTTCATTTATTTTTATTATTAAGTATATGATCTTGTGATTAGAAGGCTAACAATCTAGCAAAATATTATTTGATCTATGCTTTTCTCTTAAGTTTTGTGGCTTTCAGGTATTCTCCCTAACACAAGAGCTCTTGTTTGGTTTATGCATTCATTCTACATGTAACTAAGGGAGTCTTCTACTTTAATAAATCAAGAAGCGAAGGGCTTGATTTCCTCATCCATCAAACCACAAACTTCAAAAAAATCTATTGGTTAATTTGGTTGCTACACGTTGATCTCCATTTTCAAAGTTCTATCCTACCTATTTTCCACTTTTGTAGAAGTTATCAAGTCATTTAAATCATTATTTCAAGCTTGATTGGCTTCCTCTAAGTTAGATCTAGGATTTTTAGCCTTAGATATACTTTTTCAAAGCTAGATCCATCTTTCGAAAAGTCCATTTTTAAAGATCTAGTTTCATTTCCTTTTTAAATCCATCTTTCTTTTTGCCTTGTAAAACGTGCACGAGTTTTCTAAAAAAAACGTGCAAATTTTCCATTTTTTGGGCTTGCTGGTTTTTTGTGTTTTTTATTAATTCTAAATTCTGGAAATTCATTAAAAAATCAGAAATTTTTCAAAAATTTTAATTTTTTTAATTTTTTTACTTTTTCTCGAAAAGCGTGCCATTTCAAGCTCGTTGTTTTTTGGGCTGATTTTTAACTTTTTTCTGTTAATTCTAAATTTTGGAAATTCATTAAAAAATCAAAAAAATTTCAAAAAATTTCAATTTTTTTATTTTTATTTTTTGACTTTTTCTCGAAAAGCGTGGCATTTTGTACTTGCTATTTTTTTTACTGATTTTTTGCAATCTTCTACTATTTTCCTGATTCTGGAAATTAGCCTAAAATGTTAATAAAACTTTAATTTTAAATTCGCAAAAAATCCCAAGTCGTTTCGCCAAAAGTCGTGCATTTTACATAAAAAACGGTGAGCTTGCCTGATCCTTTCCAAGTTTTGATTTTGATCTCCTGTTTAATCTCATAAGGCACTTGTCTTCTAATCCACTTAATATTTTTGAATCACAGGTTAAATTTGGTTTCCTGACACTCTCATTAGTCCTTGTTTAGAGCTCTTATCCATAGGTGAACCAAAAGCAAAACCAAACAAGAAAGAACAAGCAGAGCTAGATCCAAATACAAGGATCCAAAGCCAAAAAAGAAGTCATTCTCCTTTGTACAAACTCATAAGAGTTTTTAATTTTTACTTAACTTACTTTTCAAAGTCCTGATAAGGATTAAGTTCCAAAGGCATTTGTAATTCATTAATAAAACAAGCCTAAGTGGGATAGGGCCTCCCATACTTGGTTTTTCTTCCCCATTTGGGGAAGCGTGTTTTTTGTTCTTAGCTTAGATTTATTTCGAGTACTTAGAGTAGTTTCATTTTTTTGCAAAGTAGATACTAATTGTTAGATTAGCCCATTTTGTTTCATTAACTAGGTTGATTACTTCACCTTTTAATTTTTTTTATCTTTCATAAGTAATTCAATTGTTTAAAGTAGAAATCTCTTGAATCTCAAATTGTAGATCAAGAGTGCTCTCTATCGGAGAGTTGTCTTTTCATTGTTTAATAAGTTAATCAATTAATCTTGAAAGTCTCTTGAACTTGCCGTAATCCAAGTCAAGACCACTCTCTATCGGAGAGCATTCCCACTGCATATCCTTGCATCAAGCATATAGATTATCTAAGTCTCTTGAACCACTATCATAAGACGAGGTCAAAACCACTCTCTGTCGGAGAGATTTAATTAATTAACTTAATAAAATTCACAACCTACATCCCTTTAATTAATTGACCCCCTTCCGTCCTTGCCGGAGTATGCTCTTACCGATCTTCGATCGGAATACCCAGAAACGGCATTGGATCTCTAAACCCCACAAGAGGAACTTAACTAAAACTTTTCCTCATAACCAACGCACCGACGTTGTTCAATAAATACCGAGGCATGTGGGCAAATTCCAAGTGAGGGCGTCGGGCTACCTAATCTGGGAACTGGTAGTTAAGTTATTGAACACTTACCTTTGACCCCAGACAGGTCCGTCATGTCTTCGAACGGAGCCACTGAAGGTATTACCGGTTAGGACATCCATCCACCATAAGTGAAGATCACAAACAAAAAACCCTTAAAATCTACCAAGAGCACTTGCAAAACCTAATACTCACTAGCTTAAATTCCTAGACTTTATTTCACGCACTTATTTGACTCCATAAGGCACTGGTCCTTTGTTATATTTGATTAATTTTCTATCTTGATCAACTGTCTATGGTCCATTTCAATTGATTATATTTGAATGCTTAAGTTATAAGTCTGGAATCTTTGCTTATATGTGTGATCTCTTGTTAGCAACGTGGATTGCTTTAATTAATCATCATCCCCTTAATATTAACCATTTTAAATAACAATAACTCCTAAACAACACCCATCTGCATCCAAAACATCCAAAACTTAACTTAAACATTGAGCCATAGAAAACTCTTTGTTAGGGACTACCCCCCTTGGCTTCATTAGGAGTTAGCCTAAACAGAGGAGCTAGGAGTAGGTGACAGTACCTAGCTCTGTGCTTGCCCCCAGGGTCACACCTCTCCCACTTTCTCAAGTGAGGAGACAACTTTCAGAAAATTTCTGCTGCCGGTGTGCAATCGGCGGACAACATCTTTTGGCACCGTTGCCGGGGAAAAATATATTTGTTCCTGGATGACCCTTGTTTCTTTTAGTTTTTTTACCTTTTTATCCTTTTTGGTAGATTTTTAGTCCAATCACTCTCTGAAATTAGGCTTAAGTCCACCTGGCGACTCCACTATCGGTTAACACCTCAAGGTATTCTACGAGAAGAAACTCTGTAGGTTTGGTCGATTTCATCCCCGACCCTGAAAAGGTCTTAAAGAGGAGATTAAACAAACTATCTTCTCACAGGATCCTTGCAGAACTTGGATCTGAGTCTATTTCATACATCCACACTTTATTTCCTGAAAACACTAATACCACTGTTTCTGACATAATGGGTGAGTATTTTACTCAGCTTGACTTTTCTCAGATAGCAGGTCAACCCCACCGTCTTCCAGACAAAGCTGTCGAGAAGCTCCCGATGTATACAGGAACTGATGCCATTACCTCCGCCATGCACCTTAGGAACTTTTCTAGGTGTATTAATGCTTATATAAATGATCCAGTCAGCCAACATGATGACGTGTATATGAAGTTATTTGCTCTATCTCTGGATGGAAAGGCAGGCGACTGGTATAGTAATTTACTAGACAATTCCTTTAATAGTCTAGCAGCTTTCAAAACTTATTTCACCAACAAGTTCGGTGAAAAGAAAGAACCTCGGCATCAACTTGCGTCCTTGACCAACATAAAGAAGAAAGACACAGAAACAATCGACGAGTTCAATACTAGGTTCACGGAATTGTCAAATCCCATCCCTACTGAGTATGCCCCAACTAAACCAACCATCCTGGTCTATTACATTGAGGCACTTAGTGGAAAAATGCAGTACTAGATCAGAGACAAGGAGCCTGCTAACTTGCTCCAGGCCCAGGAGATGGCGATCAAGATTGATCTGAACATGCAGTCATCTGGTGAATCTAACCTCCACGGTTATTCAAGGTCTTCAACTCCTTTGAAAATTAGTGAGCCCAAAGACAAGGATCCTTTATCAGCTATGAAGGATGCCTATGAAAAATAGATGACTGAAATAAAACGGAGATGAAGAAAAATATGGAAGAAGCAGAACAAAGACACTTAGCAGAAATTAAAGAGGTTCAGAATCGGGTCATGACTATTGAAAGAACTCAACCTCCACCACCTCCTAGAACCTTCCCTACAAAACCAACATGGCAAAGAAGAAATCCCAGCCATGAACAAAGGCCTCCTCATCTGTTAGAAGCTGCTAACATGGTTGAAACTTACACGCCATTTTGTAGGGCATGTGAAGACCTTCATGAAGAATATTCTTGCTATTATGCATGCTATATTAAAGAGCATGGTTTTCCAAAGGGTTGTGGTCCTAAAGCATCATCAAGCGAGCCTGAGTATATAAACTATGTAGATGACATGCATGATATTTCCGAAGAAAGTTGGAGAGAGGAAAAACAATATCCAAGAGAGCCTGAATACATTAACCCAGTTGGACAGCTCCATCCTGTCACCATAGAAACCCAGGGTCAAGTTGAAGATTATAATCAGCAATTGGATGATCTCACTAAAAACTTTGGCACTAATCCTACTAATGAGCATAATGATGATAGTTTGGAAGGTTTACTACCTTGTGACCTTTTTTCTGAAGAAGATGACTATGATCATGAGGAGGGATGTAGAATCAGATGTGATACAGGTGATGAAGAATCCCTTTCCTCTAAGATGGATGAAAACTACGAGACTTCAATTGAAAATCCAATTTTAAAGGTTTCATGTGATGAGAGTCCTCCATGCTCTCCACAGGATGACAAATATTTCGAAAGTTGGGTCCCATGTGATATCTTTGAAACCCATCTTTTTGAGGAAGATTGTTTTGAGCAGAATGAGGAGTGTAGCCAGGGACTTGATACCAGTGATGAGGCATCTCTCATATCCGACATAGATGGCGATGATGATTATTGGACTTTTATTGAAAATCCAACTTATGATATTTTTGAAATATTTTTGAGAATCTCATCTATGATATGTCTAGCAAGGGGAGTTGTTATTCTGAGACTTATAAAAGTTTTAAGGAACAACAGTCAAAGTTTTCATCTGATCAGTCAGAATTGTATCTAAGTATCGGTAATAAGGATTTGAAAAAGTAGTGTGGTAAAGAGTCAGATGGGATACAACTAGTTGAATTTTTTTCTCAACCGTCATCTTCACATATAGATGTTCCTTATGTTTTGGAGCACCTTGGGGCTTATACAACGAGTTATTATTTGATAAGCGTTGATGATCAACATGATGGAGTAGTCGACCTGTCGCATTATCCCAATTTGTATATCAGCACTATCCAGTCATGGATAGAAGCATCTTGCACAAGTATCTACCAGTTTGGGAAGAAGCTTGATGACATTCTTCATGCCTATGATTCCCCATCCAACCCGCCCATTCTGGATCATCATGAAGGTTTGCATTTTGTGGAAATTGTGTCCTTACTTTGGCTGGTAACCGAAGACAAGGAAAAACCTTTTTATATTAATAAAATTCTTAGGTGGTTACACTGGATTTATGATTACACCTAACCTTTTTTGTATCATGATTAGAGTAGGAAAATAGGCTCCTTAAAGTGAGCGTTTACTTTAGCATTTTCTTTATGTACTTAGAAATAAATAAAATTTTCAGTGAAGTTTTTTCTTTGAATAAATCAACTTTTGGATCATTGGCTCTTTTTCATAAAGCTTGTGCTACTAAGGTTTTCTTTTCAAGTTGAGATGTTTTTACAGTATATAGAATCCAGAGATTCTGGGGTTCTTGTATGCTCTTCTTGCATAAGAGACTAGATCAAGCACATGTCCTGCAGTTGGAGCCAGATGTTATCCAACTTTCCAACCCCATAAATATGTTTCCTTTCTGGATTTTTACTCATAAACAGATCAAATTTTAAGCGGTTTTTGTGGTTTGGAAATTTCTTCTTTGATAACATCACAAAAAAACCCTGAATCATTAGAAAAAGCAACATTAGAGAGTGAAGAGCATATCTATAAATGACCCTGTCATTTCTGCTCCAAATTCATCCAAGAAGATGAAGAACAATGCTACCCCAAATCTTCATCATTAGCACATATCAATGGCTGAAGTTGACCACGAGGAAATTATGAAGATACCTTATCTATTTCTTCTTCGTGCCACGGTCTTAATGCTTTCATCTTCCTGCTCCTCTTCATAGGAATGATTCCAATACTTAAGAAATGGTTTATTAAAACTTGTATAAGATGAAATTCAACCCTTTACAAAATAATGAAACCATTACTTAGCACTTACTTCTAAATATCTAATAGACAACTTCATAGAAACATTCTCATGATCAATTCCTAAATCTGAAAATAATCTCCCACTAATGAAACATGCTTGGATGGATTGTGAGTTTAGAAGTATCACCATCAATTATTTAAAAATATTGTTCCCAAAAATGGAAGGAATATGATTGGGATATCCATGAATGTTTGGAAAATCCAAAGGAGCATATGCTATACTAAAATCCCATGGCTTCACACAACTCGTTGCAAAATATAGGGTTGCAATTAAATCTAAAAAATACCTCATGTGAAGTTGCTAAGATGAGCTTCAAATGCCTTCAAATAGGATGGATGTGCTCACTTCTACACCCACCAAATCTCTTCAAAGAAATCTGCAAGGAACAAAGGATTCATCCTTTCATGGAGTCACCATGTGAGAACTAGATCTTCAAATATAGCACTCTCACAACATGTCATGAAGCATAGTCTTAAAACTATTTTGGGAAGTGGAATTTATCCCTAGAAACAATGCCAACATGTTATCATCCAAACTCACTCCCTTTAAGATAAAGTTAAGGAAACAACCTAACATTTCATAGCATTCTAAATTGTAACAATAGCCACAGGGTCATCTCCAAGGATCTGAGATACCATTCCAGAGCTAACTATCCCATCTCCTCTTGATACTTTCATTACCAAATATTTCATCATGGATCAACATCTTGATCAGATTCTATAGGCCTCAGTAATACCATACATGATCACCTAATATGTTCCATAAAGTACTATATGTTAAATTTTTAACATGAATATGAATTTGTTAACAATAACAAACTTTTCAAAAATTGCAGACTTTAAGAGTATAAAGATAAGATTATAAAGTTAATATTATAGCAGCAGTAGATGAACTGTAAACAAGAATAAACAATCACTCACATGTACACAAAGTTTTACCCTGGGGAAAACCTTTTCAAGGAATAAAAACCCCAACAATCAACATCTTTCTTAGTATGAGATGACTGAGTTTGTACATGAGCAGATAAGTAACGAATTATTACATCAATTTGAATTTTCCATTACGGAATACCAAAAGAATCATGTAGATGAACACTTTGCAAGATGAGCACTACCATCAAGCCCTAACCATGCCCACGTTTACATTGATATTTACTATTAACCAAAGCAATGGGAAACCTGTGAGTGTCGTTGACTATGTTGATGCTGTTGTTGACTGCTAAAGTGCTGAGCAGGTTCGATGGCTGAATATGAGTCTTTTTGAGAGTGTTGGCTTCCTTTTTAACCCTTCAATAGATCTCGTCGTGCGAGCTCCTTCATTTGAATTTAACGTGTTCTTTCTGTTGTGATAAGTTTTTTTTGAAAAAAAATAGATTTAAAGATTAAAAAAACATTGTATTAGTACTACTAATTTAATTGGTTAATGAAACTTCTGTAATACAAAGCTTTATGGTACTGTAATGATTGTAATGATTAGTGTTCTCCTTTCTATAATATCTACAACTTATATTATTACATACGGAGATGTATGTAATATTGATAAACACTTCTTACTTGTCACTGATGTTCCTATAGATGATGTAATGGTAAAGCAAGTGGATTGCTAGATAAATTACTTTTTTATCAGCTTGCAAGTTTTTAATGGGGAGAGGGGGTCCCTTCCCAATTAAGTATTCCAAATTGAATTAATTTTAGGATTTAGAGATGACTTGACCATTATTCTTAATGTTTTGTTGTTTGTATTTCTCCTAGCACAAACTTTTGATATAGAAGACACATTTTATTGCTTTCCATTTATTGTTGATTTATATGAGACCAAGACCTCAAATTTATCTAAATTCCTTAATGAGAGGTTTGTGAGATGAAGATGTTTAGGTTGATTATGGTATTCCTGTAGCATTGCTTCATGAACTGTTTTTTCAATTTTGTTTTTAGTTTATTCTCCTTTATTATGTTGTTAGGATGATAATCTATTTATATATTTATTTTATGTCCTAATTTTGTGATCGATCCCATTTCATATACAAAACAAACAACTTTGGAAGTGAGTGTATGGATGGAAGTATGCAAATATAATATATGTTTTTGGAAGGGTTAGAAGGTCCACTAACATTCTAGAATACAAACTAATATTCAAAAGGAGGGTATCTTCAGCTGTCATTGTTGTCTCCTTGAGTTTATTTAGTGCAGTGAAAGTTGGACATTAACATCGAACACTTGTGAAAGAGAAGAGATGTAGAAATACATATTAATTGAGTTAATTGATACAATTTGCTAGCATATTTTCATTGTGGTTTAATTACTTACTCTACATGACCATCCCTAACTACCAATACTAATTGTTATTCATTAACTTGATTGGTCACTAACACTCATGATATTTATTACACATCAATACATAATATATTAGGGATCCTAATATATTATTGAGTGTCAATTATTCTAGCACCTGTCTTAATACATAATACAATTTTTTTTAACTCCCCTCAATATAAAATCCATAGCAACTTACTCAGTACTAAGAATAATTAAAAAATTTGAAGGGAATTCTTGTTCAGTATTCAATAATGCAACACTTCTCTGGTTCTTAATATCTAAACACTACATTATGTTATATGATGCAGGTTGTGTTGGTAAATAAATGTATGCAATGTCATATCAATCAAGTTTTGCATTGGGACATCAAAGGTAATTTCTTGATTTTATCAAATTTTTTTCTTCTATTTCTTTCATTATGAGATATGATTATTAAAACAAGTGTTTGAACATGGAATTTTATGCTTTAAATATGATATTATCTACCAACTGATAATAATAGGATTCTAAAGATTATGGATTTTTTCATGACAAGATCTTTCTCTAGTGACCAAAATGGAAACCTGGCCAATAGAGTAATCACATTGTGATATAGGTAAGTGAAATATGACATATTTTTTATTATACTCAATTTTGTCTATATTATGAATGCTTTCTTGTTTACAATGCAAAATGCATATGGAACTTATTTAGGGTGTTGATTTTGTGTTCTAATGTTATGTGTATGCCCCTGGAGCTTCCATTTATGGCTTCTTTGTTTCTTTATGTTAGAAACAATAAGCTCACTTCCATTGAGTATTCCTCTGACATGGAAGGTTTTGCATTCATATTTAAATGGATTTTGTTCATATTCCTTAGGCAGTTAAATCCATTTCCAACATCTGCACAATGGATATAGAGTATAGTCCTATGCCCTGTCATGATTGTAGTTCGTTAAATATATATGATTCTATTCCTTCTCCTAGTGTTTCAAATCATGTGCGGTTTTACAAAGAAAAAGATAAAAATACAGCCTCATCCTATACTCTATGGCCCCATGAATATGCTTATATCCAATGCTGTTGGGGATCATGTAGATCTCCTAGTGAAAGCACAGCAACATCGCCCTTGGAAGCGAATAAACATTATGAATTTTCATCACAATATATCCTAACCATTTGTCCTTGTGGATACTCATTAGCTTGATGGAATAATGAACTTTGTTGATCCCATGGTGGATAATGATCCATGTGAAGCACTGACTTTTGGGTTGATCATCCTCTTTTGATTCTCCTTATTGATCCACTGATACATGGCTCTAGGATGATAATGCTTATATACTATATCCTTGGAATCCACACTATGATAATTGTTGTTGATAGGTCTCATATAGTGGTACACTTACAGTTTCTAGAGAAAAGTTAATTTTTAAATCCCATTAAGCCAATTTCTTGATTTTTGTTCAAAATTCATAGAAAAGGTTTATGGATTGTATAACCTGCTTGATCATATATTGTGAACTTATACAATCTATCATCCTTTGCCAACCATTAGATACTCAAAGTTGTGTATCGATCCTTTTTACCATTATAGAGGACTTT
Source organism: Pseudotsuga menziesii (assembly GCA_001517045.1). NCBI lineage: Eukaryota > Viridiplantae > Streptophyta > Pinopsida > Pinales > Pinaceae > Pseudotsuga > Pseudotsuga menziesii. The sequence goes on from LPNX010754775.1 coordinate 123,801, forward strand.
GTAAGTTAAGTTTCCAAATTCTTAAAGGTTGTTAGCTCAATGGAAGAGCATCTTTCTTACAGGAAGGAGGTTGGTGGTTCGATTCCTCCATGCCCTAATGATATTATAATATTGGTTAAAAAAACTAAATTAATAAGTAAAAAATAAGATATAAGTGACCAAACAAAATGACCAATATTTGAATATAAAATTACTAAAAACAACTAAATTAGTGACCAAAAAATGACAGATGTGAAACTAGGCATTAAAAAAGATGCAACATGTGGCGCTAATGATGAAGAGAAACATGGCATTGATATTGTAGCAAAATAAGACGTTAATTTGGATGCAAAACATGGCGGTACATAGGAATCAAAATATGGTGCAATAATAGAAGAAATATTTGGCGTCATTTTGGTAGCAAAACGTGATGCAAAAAAGAAGGAAAAAATTGGTGCAAATTTGGAAGCGAAAATTGGCACATATTTGGAAGTAAAACATGGTGCAAAATGGGATGCTAAAGTGGTAGAAAAAATGGATGCAATATTGGATGCTAATTTGGATGCTAACATGGTGCTATTAAGGATGCAAATATGGTGCTAACAGGGATGTCATTTAAGAAGCAAAAGTGGACACTCGCTAGGAAGAAAAATATGATGTTATTTAGGAAGCAAACCTCCACGTTGTTTAGGAAGAAAAGTTGGACGCTATTCAAAAATAGACGCTATTTTGGACATCATAAAGGATGCTATTTAGGAAGCAAAAAAAAGACATTTCTTGAGACGCTTTAAGTTTTGTCCATGACACGTCCCATTTAGCGTCTAGTTTTACCACTCAATGTAAACAAAGTTTAAACTAAAAAGAGGCGCTAAATGGGACGCTAATTCCAGGATTTGTTGTGGTGATTTAGTACTACTTGTAAAGAAGAAGTGTGGCTGAGAAATCCTCTGGGAGGATTGTTTAGTGAGAAGATTGATCCTATAATGATTAGTTGTTAAAACGATAGTGGTATGAAGCTTTGTGAAAATCGAGTGTTTGATGAAAAGTCGAAACACATAGAAATGAAGTATAAATTCATGCAATACATGGTCTGAAAAGGTATTTCGAAACTTTACTACATAGCCACTGATGGGTACATTGCAGATGTGTTGATAAAGGCTCTATCTGTGATGAGGATTAGATACTTCAATACAACATTGGTATGGTATAGAACGTCTTGTTAGGTTTAATCTTGACTTGGGAATGAGTCAAAGGTGGTTAAGGTGCAACACATAGTTTGGGAAACATGGTTTATTATAGCCCATTGTATTTTTCTATGGTATATGTGGCGAATGGTATTTTGGTGGCCCATGGTATTTACCCATGGTATTATATGTAAGGAAGTGTTTATATAGATTGAGGATGCTCCATTTTAAATTTTCCTTGAGGTGAGTGGTTTCTAGCTCACTTGGCTTGGCTTGGGCAGTTTAGGTCAAGGAATAATAGAACTATTATCGTGGTTTTCCCGGTTTGAGTTTTCCATGTAAACATTTTGTGTCTATGTTTAATGGTTGCTTGTGCTTATGATTTTCTCACATATCGTTATATTTTATTGCTTCTAATTCCTAAAAGTGGTGTCAGATCCATGGTTTGGAATATATTCCTGCTCATTGTGTTGTGACTGGTTTTTTGTATTAATTTTGGGGTGCATGTTTGGAGGTACCCAACACCCTAGCAGTATCTTTTGGTTCCTGGTTATAATGTAATTTCCTCAGGTGCTAGAAGAACAAGGTATCTTTCTTATGAACAGAGAAGGTGTGTTCCTTCAGGTGTGAAATGAAACACTAGGTAGGTACGGCGCTGGAATATGTACTCGTAGCCTAACTTGATGTGAATCAAATAGGATGATTTATTGATTGTTGGAGGAATGCGATATTGTTTAACCTTAGTTGTGGGAACCGGATTGATGAACCATGTATGTGAAGATAATTTATAGAGAACTAGAAGTTACAATAGCAGAGGAACTATGTAATTTAGTATATGAATCCTTTCTATATGTACGTCAATGAAAAGGTTGGATGCAAGTAGAAAAGTAGCATGGAAAAAATGAGTAAGAAAGCAACCATGGAAAAGAGAGAGGATGAAGCAAGGGATGGTGATGGTGTAGTCAGCATGAAGACACATGAAAAAAAATTAATGGAGAATTTTGAATGTCAATAGGAATATGGCTGTAAGACCTGGTAAGGTATGCATAACCCTGGTAACTCACTAGTAAAGTTAGGAGATATACCTAGGTGATAGGGGGGTGTATGCGAGATTCCTTGGTAGAAACATTGAGGGGGGCTGGTGATGACTCCAATTCAAGCTTAAAGGGGGGATAATATGGAGAGGAGAAAGAATAATATGGAGGTGATTGAAGGATCCTCCTCTTTTCTCCCCCTTGAACCACAAAACACTTAAGGTAATCACTTGGTCTTTCAAGCATCATTGTATTTCCAATGGTCAATAGAAGACATGAATGCAAATATGGTGAGGCGAATACGCATTCTCAAGCTTGGCCTAATCACTCCTAGGTTAATATGGATATGAGCTCATGTCCATATGCAATATCCAATGCATCCGTTGCACCATCTATACTCAATGCGATGTTACAAGTGTACACAATGTTAAAGGATCACCTCAACTAGACTAGACTATAAAATAACATCGGTCCATCTTAACCCTGAATCTATAAATTTGTATATATGAATAAAAAAATACCATATGCAAATACAAATGCTAAACATCTCTTCCACTTGAGATATATTCCATCATCTTGGTGTACTAACTATTTACAAATATTTTTTTCTTGATACAAATCTCATGCCATTTTACAAAATTCAGAATTGCAACTTTAATTTTCTCTTTAGTGCAAATTTTCTAGCAAAAACCTAAATGAACTAAGAGATTTCATGACTCAAATTTTCAAACACATTCTAAAAAAATTGACTAAATCTTGATTAATTTCACTTTTCCATTTTGATTTGAATAGAAGTGGTATTATAGAGCACGTAGGCCTCAAATCACATTAAAAACAAGCATATACATAAATAAAAGGAGAAATTCAATATACCTCATAATTGGAACAAATCTATAGCCATAGATGCTTGTCATTCTAGAATTCCTGCCACCAACGCTGCCCCAAAAAAATAATTCCCAACAGAGCGGAAACCATCACAATCGACCAATTAGGATTAATATAAAATTTAATTAATTTGTGTTTTATATAAATATAAAATTTGTTTTAATGGATTTTTGTTATAGTAGTATATATAATAAGCTTGGATCGCATATTGAGGACGTTGGCCGAGCAGAGTTGTGCACATCGAGAATCAAGTGGGTGGTGACATTAGCTGCAAAATTTACCTTCCCACTAATGCATAAAGGAGGTTTAACTTGATAGTGATAAGGAGAGGTCATCACTGCATTATATGTATCATATTCTATGATTTTAGGCCTTTCAGAGGTCGAGGAATTGAAATATTTACTTGAAAATATGAGACGAGGTTGGGCCTCTACCTTTACTACATATGGATATGAGACTGCTTCTAGGTCAGCACCCTAGTTTAATTATAATTGAGTCTTTGATTGGTTAAAATGTTGTTCTTGGTGCTTCCACCAGTTCAATTATTATTGGATCAACTGCTACGACATTTAAGGAGCTGAGCCTTGTGAAGCTACGTTGACTGGTGCAACTAGTTCGATGGTCATAGATCATGATAGTTATATTGAAGTTAGAAAAGCACCTCATTATGAGTATTATGACTCTTACATTGAAGGATCAACAACTAGCTTATATGATGCTTCTAGGTATCAGTATGGTACTAGTTTTAGCACCTAATTTGTAATTGTAAGAACCTAATTAATTTTCCTTTGGCACACGATTAATGGTTTGCTTCAATGGTACAACATGGATAAAGATGATCAAGATAAAATTCGTGCAATTTCTTTTTTGGATCTCTGAATATGGAGGTGCATGGCACCAATATTACTAATAGAAGGTAGACAATTTACGAAATTTACACTTCATTGTCAAAATTGCAATTTTCCATGACACAATTAAAAATGACTAACACAAATGACTAATTCATATTCTTCTACCTAGTAATTTTTTAGGTCGCAACTAAATTGGTTGTTTATGCTAGTCTTTTTTAACTCTGACACTTATTATCTAGTCATATTTATTAACCGGTGACTAAATTAGTCGTTAATTTTAGTCGTTTATAGTTGGGTCAATCAAAATTTCTCATATTTAGTAGTAAATCACTTACAAAACCTGTGGTTACTAGAATTTTTAGTCACGTAGTAGCTAATTCCTCATTTTTTACTGGTGTAATGATGATAGACTCTACAAATGTGTAAGCTAAAGAGAGGCACAACTTGAAGGATCCTAAAGCATCTGATTTGAATCATAAAGAGAGTTGTTAGTCTTTCAAAGGAGATTTCGTCTCTAAGAGAAAGAAAAAGTTTGAAAATACAAAGTGTCCTTATTGTATGAGGCATTTTCATCCTGAAAACCAATGCATGAAGAAATAGATCGACCATTTGTCCTCTCTCCTCAAGTAGAACCATATTGGTCTTCTACAAAGAGAAAATAACTCTGATGATGGACAATCGACAGATGATCATGAGAGGTGTCATGCCTTTAAAGTTAGCCTCTCTCGGTCGACAACCTACTTGATTGATTCTAGAGAATCCAACCACATGGTTTCCTCCAAGGATTCGTTCACCACTCTCAACCTCATAGGATGGCCTACTATTCATATGCGTGATGAATCCCAAATTCCAGTAGTAGGAGAGGTTCCATTAAAATACACGATGGTGAGTTAAAAAATGTTCTCTATGTGCCCTCTCTTACAGCTAATTTGTTGTATGTATACTACATGACTCACACTGGCTCACCAAAGCAAGTGGTATTTGACCCTGACTCAGTACAGATCACATAAATATCAATTGGGAAGACTATAGTGAAACGAATTGTGAATCATGTATGCAGGGCATATTATTTATTTCAGTTCATGCCATACTCAGATCCAATACAACAACAAATTCTATTCGAAGCATATAAAGGTATCAAAACTCCTTCACTTCCTATTGCAGATAAAGATTTATTTTCTAAAATTTCATATTCAGATTAAGATTCAGAAAAACAGGAAGTCCAACATGATTTAGGTATTGATTTTACACCTCAAAGAGATCTAACTCTAGATCTAACATCGAATTCATCTCAGCAACACAAATGGTCTCAACAACTCATTGAAGCAGTTGGGGAAGGTGTTGGGGATCCAGACGATAAAAGAAGAATGAGGTCCCAGTATCAGAAAGAGAATGTTGCACTATCCCACATAGATCCACTTATCCCTGAGAGTTGTTTCATGATGTTGGGGTCAGATCCTCAAACATTCAAGGAATCTTTCCATGATCCTAGATGGCAGGAAGCTATGGATGAAAAATTTTATTCACTACATGACAATAAAAATTGGGAACTTGTCTCCTTACCTCCAAGAAGGAAACTTGTTCAGTGAAATAGGTCTACAAGACCATGATAGCCTCTAATGGAACCACAACCAAGTACAAGGCTCGGTTGGTGGGAAAAGGATATTCTCAGGTTAAAGAATTGCACTACAATTAGACATACACTCTAGTAGCTAGAATGGATTCCATGAGACTTGTCTTGGGAATTGCAGCTTCCAAGAGATGGGAGGTACATCACATGGATGTTAAAAGTGCCTTCCTCCATGGTGACTTGAAGGAATACATTTACATGAAAAAACCTAAGGGGTTTATGGATGATCTTTCCTTAGTTTTCATACTAAGGAAATCATTGTATGGACTCAAACAAGCCCCAAAGGCATGGTACCTCAAAATGGATTGCTTCTTCATGTAACCGAAATTTGAAACATGAAAATAATACTGCAATGTTTACATGCATAATAAAGAAGGATTCTTGCTATTGATTGTGACTTATGTGGATGACTTGCTCATTAGTAGCAGTTATGTTGCTGGATTGAGAAGGATCAAGTCGGATCTAAACAAAGAATTCAATATGACTGATCTAGGACTGATAAGACAGTTCATTTGTCTCTAAGTAACTTAAATTACTTTGGGAATCATGATCTCATAGTCCATATACTCATCAGACATGCTCAGAAGATTCCACATGGAAGACTGCAAGGCATGCCCTTGTCCTTTCCTATCTGAAATTGGGCTAGAGGAAGGTGGCTCTACACCTTTGGAAGTCAACAATATTTATGGACAACTAACTTGGAGCCTTCTACATATCACACATTAGAGACCAGACATATCCTATGCTGTGAGTGTTGCTTCTAGGTACATGTAGGAGCCACATGAGCTCCATTGGAAGGAAACAAAGAGGATCTTGCACTATGTGTAGGGTACTAGAGATTATGGGATTCATTATGCAGCCAATGCACAACTTGATCTCATAGGCTTCATAGATTCATACTGGGTAGAATATGGGAATGATATGAAATCCACTTCAATATTTGTGTTTATTATTGGATCTGGGCCAATTTGTTTGTCCAATAAGAAGAAAGAAACAATTGCACTCTCTTCAGTAGAGGTAGAGTATCGAGGACCTGTGAATGTATCTATTCAGGAAGTTTGGCTACATGGAATCTTGACAAAATTTAGGATTCATACTTCACCTTCAGTGGAAATTTATTTTGACAACAAGAGCAACATAAAAATTTCTAGTTATCTAGTTCAGAAGAAAAAAACGAAGCACATTGATGTTCACACTGAATTATTGTCCTACATAGGATTAGATTGCAGACATTTTAACCAAGTCCTTTACTAAAAAGAGATTTTCCTTTCTCAGGCATCTTTTAGGTGTAAATGATTGATTCATTGTTCATGTTCTTGCTTATTTTGAGGGGGGGGGGTTCCCATGAGGTTTCCCCTATTTCCTTGGTTTATTAAGCATCATTTTTTATCTTTTAGGTTGTATATGGGTGACTTATGGCATTGTTGCCAGGGCCCACAGTTGTCCAAGTGAGGATTCAAGGGGGGTGTTAGGATTTATAATCCTCCCTTGTCCAAACTATGTATTAGATTATATTTTCCTAACTTAGGAGTCATTTAGTTATTATTGGGTCCACTAGTACTATTGAGACCATTTGTCCTAATGGGGCCACATGTACCAGTCACTAGAGTATGGGTAACACATATAGAGGGTAATTGCAACTGATTGTATAATCTTGCAACATTTTATGTGCCTCCTAGACAATCCCTAGAATTTAGGATCCACTCAGAGTGTTGACAACAACATCCTTCAGTTTTTGGCATTTGGATACTAGTCAAGCTTAGTTATTCTTCAGTTATATTCGGTTATCTTTCCTCCAGTTTAGTTAGCACCATTGTTGCATGGATGCATGTTGAAAGGTGCCAATTCTTACATATTTCTCACCTACCACATCAGTTGGACTAGTTTAACTGATTATAACTAATTGAGAGACTAAATCAGACAACTGTAGCTTAGTTAGTTAGATTCGATAGTGTTTTAGACACTTCTAGTTAGCCTTGTAGTCAGATTGAGTTGGTGAATTTGAATCCTATCGACATGATTCAAATTCCATTATTTATAACACTGTTGTATACTGCTGGGATAATATGAAATTTTATACCGTAATTATACTGAGAAATACTTGTCTGTTTCCTGTTAGATTTGTTTTGTTTAGTGGGTATTCATATTCATTCCTTTTGCAATACATAATATTTAAAATCTAATGGAATTCATTGTTTGAAGATCAATGCCACATTAATTATAATAGGGAGATATGTTGATAGGGGGAGCTATCAGAAGGAAACCTTTGTTGTCGTTGTCAAAAGGGGAGACTGATTAAATGTTTCCCTCAATGCCAAAGGTGGAGAATATTGAAAGAAGTTTTCATTGATGTAAAAATGGGTTCAATAATGACAAAGGAATAAGTGATGGCGGCATAAGCGATGGAATATGTGATAAGGATGGAAAGACACATAAGAGGATCCAACAAGGGGTTTAAGTCTGATCAAACTAAATTGATTGATCCATCAACTTATTTAGCAGAGGTAGGAAAAGGATACGATCAATAAAATAGATTAACGATAGGAAAAGGATACGCAAAGTAAATATGTGTGGGAAATAACATTCCAGAGCGCCAAAGTGAAGTTTCAGCAATGGACAAGCAGTATTCCGCAAAGTGATCGACGATCGCATGATCTGCAACAGACGAATTACGGAAGCAATTTTTTAGAAAAAACTAAATGCATACCCGCAATCCACAATCCACAATTAAGGAAGGAATAATTTTTCTATTGCGGAAAGATAGTTATGGAAGCAATTTTTGAGAAAATTCGAAATGCATACTCGCAATCTGCAATCTGCAATTGTGGAAGGAAGAAGTTTTCGATTGTGGAAATTTTATTACGGAAGAAATTTTTGAGAAAATTCAAAGTGCACATCCACAATCTACAACCTACAATTGTGGAAAAAATTAGTTCTCGCAAATTGCAGAAAGGTCGGTTCAAAAAGATGAATGTGGAAAGGACATTGCGGAAAAGAAACTGCAAGAAGGTTGTGACTGATAAATTAAACAGAGAAGTAATTTTGAATTAGTCTGTGAAGAGTCATGATGAAGATATGTGATTGTTGAATGAAGAGATATGTTTGAGGATATATAAACAATGCTTTGAACCTTCAAATAAGTGTCTATGTACATTCAATTGGTAGATCAATTGATGTAGTACAATCAGAGATCAAATTATCATATAAGGAAGGTTGACAGGTGCTAGGGAAGGAAACATTCCTTTAAGGTGGTTGTATCATCCTTCAAGTGGTAGTTGGTAAACAGGGTGTAGTACCATCCTTGTCTGTAGTAGAACGATACAATTATTTGTAAAATATAATTTTTGTGTAATAGGAAGTATTGGTGGTTTACCCAATTGGGATTCCATGATAAATTTGTGTTATGTTTGCTTTTGTTGATCATGTGTGTTAATAAGTAAACTAAAAGTGGATTTAATTGTTAAAAATTAACAATACTGATTTACCCCTCCCCCCTCTCAGTATTGTCCAATATTCCAACATCATTGTCATCTTCCTTCTTCATATGGTTGTGGGAATTTCTAGATCATCCCATGAGCATTGTTTCCCTTAGTGATCAGTTATACTTATAATGGAGTAACCTGCACCCGATCATTCGAATTAGATAGATGAAGTGTTCTTTGAGGAAAAGTTGAGGCAAAGATGTCCATTCTATCTGCCACCTTGATGTTATCATAGTATATGTGGAAAAAAATTGACTTCACTTAGTTGTTTCATCATCTCCAAGGTTATTACACATAGTCTCTCTAGCTTGAAATCTCATAGGGGAGAATTGAAGATAAAGGATTTAATTAGAATTCTAGCGTCACTTACAATGATTTCCTTTGAGATTCCTTCCTTAGTTAAACTTTTCATTCCTTAGAACAAGGCGAGAACCTCTGTTGTGTTGTTGGAGGTCCTCCCTAGGCCCCATCCATATTGCTCATTTAGGTTTCTACTGGGATCATATAAAACCCACCATACTCCTTCCACACTTGCAAAATACATATGTGTGTTATTGTTGCTATAAACGTTTCTCATTTAATCCATGTTTTTATAAATTATATTCTACATTTCATACGAAGATATACAGTATAAGAAAAATGTTTGATTATGTTAACATCATCTCACCTAATAATAATTTGGGGCCTCATAATTTTAGGGTAGATAATGACTTTCATAATAATAATAATAATAATAAAATTTAAAATGAATATTGGAATTTAAAAAATCTAGTTTTGCACAAGAACAATTTGTTATAAAACTCAAATTCAAATGATAAATATACAAATAATCCATTAAAAAATATTCATTATGAAAGTACCTAAAATTACTTATATTCATTATGAAAGTACCTGAAATTGTCCTTCCACATAAACATGTTTTTTTATTTCCATGTTTGCATTGTCATTAACATGTCATAAGGGATCATCGTTAGCTTGCACTTTCCCACAACTACAGACAAAGTATTAACAGATAGATATTATCAGCTAATATTGTTCAAATATGCACATGTATATGTTAAAGGGTGTCACATTTATATTGCCTCAATGTGATAGGAGAGATCAATCAACATTCCTCTAGAAATGCAAAGTGAATGTTGAAAACTACTAGTTATATATCACACTCTAGTAAAAAACAATTTCTGTAACTACTCTAAACAATGAAGTATTGGTTTAGTTCCCTAAACGACAAATTATTGCCAAGTTTAGGGTACCTTCTAATTTAATATTTAATAATGTCTCATATTTCACTTCTTCGTATGAACAATCTTGTTTTAAACAAATTGTTTTTAACTATTGGTCTAGCTACCATCTCCATAACAATAGTGTTGTAGACCACAAATCATAACATGATGAGGATGAATGTTCATAGAAACCAACTTTGGTCTATTGGACCTTAAGAAGGATAATACTTGCTTTACTTCAAAATATTGATCATATGTTCAAAAATATTACGAGGAAGCTTTCCAAGCTCACTATAGTTTCGGAAATTTAGGAGGTTATAAAGGTTTGTATTGTAGCAAACACTATGCAACTCAGATCTAATGTGGGGGTAAGAAAGGCACTCTAAGAGAAAGTGATTTTCATCCTCAACGCTCACAGACTCACACAAGTGACAAAGCCTTCCTACCCACGGAGTTTTTAGAATAGGCCAATGCTTGTTTTGTTATGGAGTTCATCTTAATCTTGGCTATATTAATTTTCTTCCTTGAGATAATTACTACCAAGAGATACATTCTTCAAATATATAAAAAAAAATCACTAATAATAATCTAAATTCTGAATAGTTTCCAAACATTCAAATTACATTGTTCCAAAATAGACTCTAAAAGTGCAAGAGATCTAGGAAAATCTTTAGTTTCTCTAATGAAATCTGGTTTGTGCTCTTAGTATCTTCGTATTATCTCAATTTATTTACTTTGTAATTTGAAAATAAGTTAAAAATATCTTATCTTTTTAACTTTTTTATGAATTTGTAACATGTAAAGTTGTTAGGATTTTAGTGGATATGAAAATAATTTTGATTATTATGATAAAAAACAATTAATACATGTAACTTTTTAAACTTGGGAAATTTTGGTATCACATCTCAACTAGGTCATTTCTAAAGAGAATTAAACTCTATTTACATAACAATGTTAGTAGGTATGATGGAAAATAATTTATATAAAAGAATTAAGAGAAAATTTTAATTTTATGTTAAACAACCAACTTCGCTAAAAGATTTAGAATGACAAAAGAAATCATTATGTGAAGTATCCCATTATCTCAACTGTTCTGAACTCCCTTTATATATAT